>PVLC010002886.1:0-106461 GCA_004027655.1 Graphiurus murinus | reverse complement strand
CTAATATGTGGATGCTAGGGAGGGGATGTGGCATAGGAGGGTCTCCAGATGAAAAGGAGAGATCCTCGATAAGCAACGAAGTTGATTTAATTGTAGTGGACGCAGGGGGCAGAGGGACGCCCTAAAGCACATGATGTAATTACACAATCATATCAAGGTCACTCACCGAAGTGAACCTGAGGGGGAGGGAAGGGGAGGGAATTGGGGTGGGAATTGGGGAAAGGGTCAAATGAGAACTGTGTGCAAATATGTTGTTAACAACTCGTACTTAACAAAGATGTATGCTATATTGCACGAATTACTACAATAAAAAATAAACAAAAAAACAAAAGAAGTTTCAGACCTCTGAGCTGACATGGACAGTAAAAAAAGAAACATTATCATATGCCAATGTCACTCATTAATACAGATAAAAGACAGCTGAAAAATGAGTAGTAAGTTGAATCAGCAATATGTGACACACAATTACAGTGACTTTCAACAATAAGGCAAAGATGGTTTAATGCTAGAGAATGAACTGATAGAGCAAATGCATCCTGTTACAAAATAAATTATGTGATCACTTTCTCAAGTGCAGAAGAATGTCTGATAAATGCTCTGCTTTGGGAAAAGGGGTGGAGAGCAGAAAAATGAGGACAGAGGAACGGAACAGTGGCAATAAGATCACGTCTCTATAAGGAGACTTCAGTTCCAATCTCACTAAGTTCTCTAGAGAAGGAGGAAGAGGGAGTGGAGGTGGTTTAGGAGGAGGGGAATACAACAAGTGAGGTATACATGTATGTTTGTATCACTTTGAGTCTCACTCTGTGTATAATTGTATTCCAGCAATAAATTATGTTTTTTTAAAAATGCTAGGGTTTGAATACGTCCCTCAAAGTCCATGTGTTGGAAGCTTAATCCCTCTGCTCAGCAAACAGAGGCAGCAAGAAGGCAAGTTTAATGATGGCCTCGGCAACTTAGTGGGATCCTGCCTGAAACTACAAATGGAAAAGGACTAGGAATGTCACTCAGTTGTAAAGCACTCCTGTGTTCCTTCTCCAGAAATGAAAAAACACATACACACATCAGAAAAAAAATGGTCAAAACGATTTTTTATCTTTTTTCTTATTTACTTATTTATTTATTTATTTATTTATTTATTTATTTATTTATTCAAACTGGGAATTAAATCCAGAGACATTCTACCCAGGATAAACCCCCAGACTTTTCTTATTTTGCCACAGGGTCTCCTTAAGTTACCGAAGCTGGCCTCCTCCCTGCAATCTTTCTGTCTCGGACTGCCAAGTACTGCAATTATAGGTGTGTACTACCTCAACCAAAGAAAAACAAAATGTGCACTGAAAAAGTTTAAATACATTACTAAAAAAATTAGTACTTTATAGATTACAAGACCCATCATAGTAAAAATTATAATTTTTATGAAGAAGATTTGAAGGTTAAATGCCAATCCAACCAAGATCTAATGATTCTTGTGAAATTGGATTAGTTGATTCTACTATTAGAAACACAAGAGGTAAAATAATGGTTAGAGTTTGCTGTTAAGGTTGCTATTTTTCTTTTTTGTTTTGTTTTTGTTTTTGAACACAGAGTTCTACATACAAACTACACGCCACCTTTTTTTTTAATACTGGGGATTGAACTCGGGGGCATTCTACCTCTGAGCTACACCCCCAGCCCTATTTCTTATTCTTTATTTTAAAACAGGGTTTCACTAAGTTGTGGAGGGCCTCACTAAATTTACTGAGACTGATGGCCAACCTGGAATCCTGTGATCCTCCTGTCTCAGCCTCCCAAGTATTGGGATTACAAGCATGTGCGACCATGCCCAACCATTCCAATGCTTCTTTGCTATATGACACAGGATCTTGAAAAATTCCTGAGAGTTTTGCCAAGTTGCTAATGAACTATATTATTTCATTGGAATACTTGAAATATGTGTGTGCATGAACAAGTATTTATACACATAGAAAAAGATAGGAGAAAAATACAGGGATAGATCTTGGTGAATAACTTAGTGGATTTGGGAAATGGAAACACGATATTTTATTTTATGTATTATCTTTATCTCTATCATTTCTTTAAACTTAAGTTGTGAAAATATAACTCATGAGTATCTAGGAAATCCTTGAAAAGCAGGACTGCAAACTTCTACTACTGAGAATATGCAAAATAGTAACTGTCAGGAAGTTCTCATTCTGAGAAAGTCCAAGACTTAAATAGCTTTCAAACCTAAATGGATGAGAAAAGTAGAGACCACGAAGCAACTAGAAAGTCTCCTCATCTAACAAATGAGGATAATATAAGGACCAGAGTAGGGCTGTGTTGGACCCAGTGTAGGAAGATCTCTGGGAATGGAAAGCAGGGAGGCCCAAGGGGGAGGGGCAGCCGGGAAGCCATTGCAGGTGTCAATTAGGGTGGGGGGGGCAACCCCTGAGGGGAGGGCATGGGAGGTGGAGCTGAGGGTATATAAGACCAGGCTCTGGGGCTTCATTCTGCCCTAGAGGGTGCACTGCACAGGTGCTTCCACGTTGAGCTCCAGCACTGCTAGAACCTGAAGCAGGAACAAGCCAGCCCTGATCAATGACAACCAGCCAGGACCAGGGTGACCAGACCGGGTTCCCAGAACCACTTGGGACACTGCACTGAGGACACAACCGTGTCCTGCCTAGCTAGCGACAGCAGAACAGCACCCGTGAGGAGGCCGTGCCAGGGACAGCGATGGCGAGGCAGTGGGCGCTGCAACTGTGTGCAAGCTGCAGGTGCGACTAGCCACCACCGATGCCCCCGAGGAGCTGCAGAAAGCTTTGAAGATGCTCTCTGCATTGCCCATCGTAGCAGACATCCTGGAAGAGACCGGAGTGCGAAGGACAGTCAAGAAGTTGCGCCACCACGACCTCGTGGGCCCCTTGGCCAGGAACTTGGCGGCCTGCTGGAAGAAGCTACTTCATCTGGAGCGAAACCGCAGGTCCCACCCACAGGACTTGAAGGACAGCCTTTTGCAAAAGCACTCCAAGAAGGCTCTTCAGGAAGAGGTGGAAATGGACCGGGACACCCAGGAAAACCACAGAGGGCCCAGAAGCCCACCCTACAGGACCGAGCAGGGACAAAACCAGCCCCCAAAACTCCGGGAACTCCAGGAACCTCGCGAGTTCATCCCAGGGATACAAGGCTGGTTCAACATATGGAAAACAATCCATGTAATTCACCACATAAACAGAATCAAAGACAAAAATCATACGATCATTTTAATTGATACTGAAAAAGCATTTGATAAAATCCAACACCCATTAATGCTAAAAGCACTGCAAAGAATCAGAATAGAAGGAACATACCTCAACATCATAATGGCAATATACAATAGGCCCACAGCCAACATCATATTAAATAGGGAAAAACTGAAGAGTTCCCACTAAAAACAGGAACAAGACAAGGATGTCCATTATCATCTCTTCTGTTCAATATAGTACTTGAGGCTCTAGCCAGAGCAATAAGGCAAGAGAAGGAAATCAAATGTATAAAAATAGGGAAAGAAGAACTAAAACTATCCCTTTTTGCAGATGACATGATACTATACTTAGAAGACCCAACAAAGTCAACCAAAAAGCTTGTAGAACTGATCAACAAATTCAGCAAAGTGTGTGGATACAAAATCAATCTTAAAAAATCAGAAGCATTCCTGTATGCCAACCATAAATCCACTGAAAAGGAAATCCAGAAAACAACCCTGAAAAATAAAATACTTAGGAATAAACTTAACCAAGGAAGTAAAAGACCTCTATAAGGAAAACTATAAAAAGTTGAGAAAAAAACAATTAAGACCTTAGAAGATGGAAAGATCTTCCATACTCTTGGATAGACAGAATAAATATCATCAAAATGGCCTTTCTCCCAAAAGTAATCTACAGATTCAATGGGATACCCATTAAATTACTAAGGTCACTCCTCACAGACATAGAAAAATCAGTCCTTAAATTCATTTGGAACAATAAAAAGCCCAGGATAGCCAAAGTAGTTATTAGCAACAAGAACCATGCAAGAGGCATCACAATACCTGACTTCAAACTATACTACAAAGCCATAGTAATAAAAACAGCATGGTTTTGGCACAAAAAAGACACATGGGCCAATGGAGCAAAATAGAAGATTCAGAAACAAACTCACACACTTATCGTCAATTGATTTTTGACAAAGGAGCCAAAAATATACACTGGAAAAAAGATAGCCTCTTCAACAAATGGTGCTGGCAAAACTAGTTAATCATATGCAGGAAAATGGAAATAAACCCCACTTTCTCACCCTGCACAAGAGTCAATTCAAGATGGATCAAAAACCTGAAAGTCAGGCCAGAAACCTTGCAGCTACTTGAAGAGGGCATAGGACCAAGACTTCAACACATAGGCATAGGTAAAAACTTTCTCAACATGACCCCAAAGGTACAAGCAACTCAAAGGAAGATCAATACACGGGATTGCATTAAACTGAAGAGCTTCTACGCAGCAAAGGAAATATCAAGAACCTCAACAGAGAGCCCACAGAGTAGGAGAAAATTTTTGCCAGCTACTCCTCTGATAGAGGACTAATATCTAGGATATACAGAGAACTCAAGAAACTCACAGCTAAGAAAACAAATAACCCAATCAAAAAATGGGCAAAGGATCTAAATAGACAATTCACAAAGGAAATACAAATGGCCAATAAATGTATGAGGAAATGTTTACATCATTAGCAATCAGAGAGATGCAAATCAAAACTACCTGGAGATTTCACCTAACCCCAATTAGAATGGCAATTATCAAAAACACAAACAACAACAAATGCTGGTGAGGGTATGGAGAAGTGGAAACACTGATACATTGTTGGTGGGATTGCAGATTAGTGCAACCACTTTGGAAAACAGTATGGAGGATCCTTAGAGGAATGGTAATGAACCTACCATATGATCCAACAATGCCACTTCTGGGTGTCTACCCAAAAGAACAGAAACCAAACTATCAGACTAACGCATGTATATCTATGTTTATAGCTGCACAGTTTACAATGCCAAACTATGGAACCAGCCAAGATGTCCATCAACAGATGAATGGATTACAAAACTATGGGATATGTACACAATGGAATTTTACTCAGCCATAAAGAAGAACAAAATCATGTCATTTGCAGGGAAATGGATGGAACTGGGAAACATTATGCTAAGTGAGATTAGTCAGTCACAAAAAGTAAAAAATCATACGCTCTTCCTAATATGCGAAAGCTAGGGAGACTGTGGGACATAAAAGGTACTCTAGGCAAAGAATGAGACATCTTAGATGAGCAAAGAAAGTGACTTAACTGAAGGTGGATGGGGTGAGGGGGGGGACACCCTAATGCACATGATGTACATTCACAAACATATCAAAATCAATCACCAAACCGAACTTGAGAAGGAGGGAGGGCGAGGGAGTGGGGTGGGAATTGGGAAAGGGCTAAATAAGAAATGTGTGCATGTATGCCTCTACCAGCTTGTACCTAACAAAGATGTATGATTACAATGCACCAATTAAAAATAATAACAATAATAAATTTTAAAAATAGGGCTAGAGGTGTAGCTCAGAGGTAGGATGTCTCTGGGTTCAATTCTCAGTATTGCCAAAAAAAAAAAAAAAGACACTATTCATTGGTAGTCCATCTAAAATGAAGATAAAGTACATCAAAATGAGACATGTCACCAGGAAGTTTAATTCAATGTTCAAATTATCTTTTCATCAATACACTCATTTCTATTTGGAGATACAGAGACATCTGAAAAATAAATGTGACCATTAAACATGTGGGTGCATGATAATAATGTCTGCAGCAAAAGCACTTGTTAGAAGCAAAATCTCCTGCCCCCAACATTGCTTCCTTGGGGGGGCCACAGCACCTGAAGACGAACCATCATGGCCTTCTCCAGTCAACTCTTGTAAACATCAAATGCTCTCTGGTCTAAATGTTCAGCCTTTGTAAAGGTGAAGTTGACTCTCTGCATTACGCCCACACCTATATGGTATGTTAACAGTAAGAGGAATGAACAGTATTGGCTGGTGTGAGAACCAAAGGGGGAACCATAAGGTACAAAAGAGAAGGAAAGGCCCATACATCAGCCTCACCTCATTCTGAGTGTGTGTGTGTGTGGGGGGGGTACTGGGGATTGAACCAGGGACATTCTACATCTGAGTCACACCCCCAGCCCTATTTTATTTTTTCATTTTGAAACAAGGTCTCACTAAATTTCTGACTACCTTGCTAAGTTGCTGAGGCAGTCAGCAAACCTGTGATCTTCCTGCCTCGGCCTCCCAAGTACTGGGATTATAGGCATGTGCCACCATGTGTGGCTCCTCATTCTAAATTTTGATGAAGGCCAGCCTTACTTTTTCTAGCTGCAACAATTAGGCAATCCCCAGAAGTAAAATGAAGAAGAGATTTAGAAATCCCCTTGCCCGGGAATTCCAGACTCTGTGTTCAAGACCTCTAAGGTTCAGTCCGTTGGAAGTCCTCAAAGGTCCTCTCTCTCTAGGGTACCTCTGAGCCCAAAAGCCATTGAGATCGCAAGCTTTTCCTAGCAAGAAGTCTGTGGACAATTAAAAATAATTGTATTGCTAACATCAGCAGTGAATGACTTTAAACAGATGGGTAAATACTAGAGCCTCTTGTACTTTAATTTAAAAATCACAGCTCAGTCTGATTAACGAGAAGTGGCGATGTTCGGCACTCAAGTCCAGTGAACTCCTGCCCACTCATCAGCACTGTGTAATCACAGAGGAAGACTCCGATCTCATTTGTTTTACTCTCTCCCGTAGCTCCTGAGGAAAAGGCAACGTGGACATAAATTGTGAGCTGCTGCGAGTTTCGTCCATGTCCCATGGTCTGTGTTAATCAGTACGCTCACTCCCCAAAGCCTCCCAGACCTGACATCAATTGCTTATTCCGCTCGCCGTTATTTGTAAGTAAACTGGAGACACACAACTTCACACTCGGAGAATTGATTTTAAATTGGTATTTACTCATTGCACAGGAGTCCAAGACTCTCCACTTAAGGGATTCCCAGGGAGCCTTTCGAGGTATACATCGCATGCTGATACCAAATGGGGAAGCAGGACGTTAACATCATCTCTGTCTAGTGTTAAAAAAAAAGCATGCAGACCAGAAAAGGGACTCTGAGTGAGGACACAGGTGTGTTCCAAGAACAAGAGAAATATGTGTGGACCAGAAATGACAGTTGGGAAAAAGAAATTTGAAATGGTAGGGGTTCCATAGAACTGTCAAAGACTCCTAGAAGGTATCAAACTGCCTCTATAGCCAGGACAGACAGCCCCTCAAACCATGCTAATTACCAGATTTTTTTTGTCATTGAAATGGCTCTTTAGTAGAATCACAAAAGACAAAAGTAAATGAAAGTCCCACGCATTACAGGTTCATGCCTGTAATCCCAGCACTTGGGAGGTTGAGACCTGAGAATCAAAGGTTCAAGGACAGCCTCAACAACTTAGCAAGACTCTCAGCAACTTAGTGACACCCTAAAATAAAATAGGACCTGGGGTGTAAAATGTCCCTGGGTCTGGGTTCAATCCCCAGCACCACAAAAAACAAAACAAAACAAAGTTGAATTATCATCTCCTCTCTTGTCTGTTCAACCCTGGCTGGACTGCAGGCCTTTTTTCCTCTTCCCTGGATGACTGTCTGTAGGTTTGCTCCTCAAATACACCTTCTACTCACACAGCAGTGGGACAGCCCCAACAGACCAACAGAGGAAGGAAGGAGCTGGAAGGGCTTCTTGGGTGGGGCCAATGGACTAGGGTCCAGACAGGACTTGGCAGGGGTGAGCAGAGGGCATTGAGTTGGACGGTGTAGAGTTCTAGGAAGGGGCAGCTTTGTGGATGATCCCAAGTGAGGTGGTTAGGTGGGATGAGGGGAGAGGCAGCAGTGTGGATGAGCACCAGCATGTGGGTGAGGGGGTTCCTACACAGACTTTGAAAGAAACAGATATAGACTAGCAACTGTGAAGCTACTAGAGGAGCACATAGGCCCAACACTCCAACATGTAGGCACAAGTAGAAACTCCCTCAACAAGACCCCTAAGGCTCAGGAAATTAAAACAAGAATTAATAAATGGGATAATATTAAACTAAAAAGTTTCTGCTCATCAAAGGAAACTATCAAGAGTCCAAAGAGAAAGCCTACAGCAGAATGAGAGAAGATCTTTGCCAGCTATCCCCCAGTAGAGGACTAATCTATAATATACAAAGAACTTAAAAGAATTTACACTAAAAAAAAAACCCAATCAAGAAATGGGCAATTGAATTGAATAGACACTTCACAAAAGAAAAGATACAAATGGCCAATAAATACATGAAAAAATGTTCAACATCATTAACAATTAGGGAGGTACAAATCAAAACTACACTGAGATTCCGTCTAACCCCAATCAGAATGGCAATCATCAAGAAGTCAAAAAACAATATATGTTGTCAAGGATGTGGGGAAATTGGAACCTTTCTACACTGTTGGTAGGATTGTAAATTAGTCCAGTGGCTATGGAGATTAGTGTGGAGATTCCTCAGAAAACTGGGAATGGATCCACCATAGGATCCAGTTATCCCACTCCTGAGTATCTTCCCAAAGGGGCCAAACTCAGACAACTACAGTAATATATACATACCCATGTTCATAGCAGCACAATTCACAATAGTCAACCTAGGCGTCCATCAACAGATGAATGCGTTACAAAATTATGGGATATACATACAATGCAATTCTACTCAGCAATAAAGAAGAACAAAATTATATCACTTGCAAGAAAATGGAAGGACCTGGAGAACATTATGTTAAGTGAGATTAGTCAATCACAGAAAGTGAAGGGTCATATATTTTTTTCTAATGTGTGCAAGCTAGGGAGTAATTGGGATACCAGAGGGATTCCAGACAATGGAGGAGAAACCTCAGTGGAGCCAGAGAAGTGGTCTAAGGGAAGGAGGGGGGAAAGACTGAGGTTCATCAATGGAAATACCACTATTGACTGTGTGTACATATGTGAAAATACCAATGTCAACCTCAGTACTCTGTATTGGGAAGGAGGAAATGGGAAGGCCAGGTGGGCACCAAGTGCTGTGTGCATGTGTGTCACTGTCAACATGATTTTCATTATGATGTGAGATGACAATGCACCAATAAAAACATATTTTCAAAAAAGAAAGAAATAGGTAAAGGTTCTAAAGTTTAGATTTGCAAAGCAAAAAATTATTTGGCATGCTTGATAAAATACACATTGCCAAGCCGGGTGTGGTGGCGCACGCTTGTAATCCCAGCATTCGGGAGGCTGAGACCGGAGGATCCGGGTTCGCAGCCAGCCTCAGCTACCTAGTGAGGCACTCCGCAACTTAATGAGACTCGGTTTCAAAAAAATAAAGAATAAAAAATAGGGCTGGGGGCATAGCTCGGAGGTAGAATGCCCCTGAGTTCAATCCCCAGTACCGCAAAAAAAAAAAAAAAAATACACATTGCCAGCCAGGCATGATGACACACACTTGTAATCCCAGTACTTGGGAGGCTGAGACAAGAGGATTACAGGTTTGAAGCCAACCTCAGCAACTTAGTGAGGCTCTCAGCAACTTAGTGAGGCTCTCAGCAACTTAGTGAGACCTTGTTTCCAAATAAAATACAAAATAGGTCTGGGGGTATAGCCCAGAGGTAGAATGCACAGCCCCCAGAGTCTAATCAGCATAGCTGGGTTTGGGTCCAGGTATCTGTATTTAATCAATCCTCCAAGCAATTTCTAGTGGTCTTTGACTATGCTTTGAAAGATACTGTGCTATTAGTTGAATTGTGACCCCCCCACCCCAAATTCATAAATTGAGGCCCTAACCCCTAGTACATTAGAACGTGGCTGTAGTTGGAGACAGGGTCTTTTTTAACTTATTTATTTTATACTGTTTTTTTTGTTTGTTTGTTTGTTTGCTTTTGCAGTACTGGGGATTGAACTCAGGGGCATTCTACCTCCAAGCTATACCCCTAGCCCTATTTTTTATTCTTTATTTTGAAACCGAGTCTCACTAAGTTGCAGAGGGCCTCACTAGGTAGCTGAGGCTGGCCGTTTTATACTGTTTTTGGTGCATTATAGTCTCACATCATAATGTGGTTCATAGTGCTATCAGAAAGACTTCAGATAACAGAGGAGAAACTCCAGTGGAGCCATGGAGGTGGTCTAGGGGAAGGGGTGGCGGGGGGGGGGGGTCAATGAAGAATCACTTCTGTTGACAGTATGTAGTACGTACATATGTGAAATCACCAATGTCAATCTCAATACCCTGTATGTGGAAGGGGAGAGTGGGGAGTGCAGAGGGAGCCAGGGGAAAGCCCGCCAAGTGCTGTGTGCATGTATGTCACTATCACTGTGAGACAGGGTCTTTAGGAGGTAGTTAAGGTAAGATGAGGTCATGTGGGTAGGCCCTAGTCCATTATGACAGTTGTCGTTATAAGAAGAGAAGATTGGGACACACACATGTACATCCCCAGAAGGAAGACTGTGTGAGGACACAGCAAGAGCAACCATCTGCAAGGCAAGGAGAGAGGCTTCAGAAGGAACCAGCCCGGTCAACACGCTAATCTTGGGCTCTAGCTGAGCTTCCTGAACTATGTGAAAATAAGTGTCTGCTGTTTACGCCACTCAGTGCATGATGTAATACTTTGCTATGGAAGTCTTAGCAAGCTAATACACTGTCCACCATGGCAGGGGTCGACGTCTGGAGGATTACCAAGTCACTGTCCCTCTTTCACCATCCTCTGTGGAAGAGGGGCAGTGAGTAGAGCCCGGCAGAAGATGGAACTGAGCTGGGGGCGGTGGTAACTTAGTGAGATGGTTTGACTCTCACAGGCGGTCCACAACCAGAGTCTCAAGTGCAGAAGGAGTTAGGAGAATGTCCCCCACTGCCTGGTCCCAGTTTATGAGCAGGGAGAACAGGGTTCTTGGGGAGAAAGTTGTGCTTTGATCAAAGTGATAAGGAAGAGCATGTAAAGAACATTCTGGGCATTCTAAGGAAAAGTAGAAGATTTTTCTTTGGAAACCTTCACTAAATGGCAATCCACAGGTTATTTTAAAGATTTAACTGAACAAAAAAAGTTTTCACTAACAAGGCTAGTATAGAGAGGACAGTATAGGGACAGCAACAAAATTATGGGAGGTAGAGAGCAAGTAGAAAAGTGACACCTGCCTTAGCAGGGCGGTTCTCAAAGTGTGGTTCCCCAAGGGCCTAGAAATTTGTTAGATAACCACATTTTGGGTCCCACTGCAGACCAAATGGGTCAGACTCTGCAGTGAGTTCCAGAAATCTATGTTTTAACAAGCCCCCAGGGGTAACAATACTTGACTTAGCAGATCGAAGAGGGTTGATCAGAGCTGTCACTTGTGAAACTTTGAGAAAGCAACCCCACAGAAAGGCTCAGGTAATGAAAGCACCAGCTAACTTTAGAAGTAGAGACTGAAAAAGCTAACATCATGAGAATTAGTTGGAAGGGTTCAAAGAGCAGTTAGCTCCCAAGATGTTTTCCCCAGTCCTTTTTACCTGAAAGCTTAATTCTGGCACAGAGTGGAAAGATCAGGTAAGAACAGGTGTATTTCTTTATCCTGGTAGACTACACATTATATAAAGTCCCAATTGATGATGGTGAGGTCATATGGTACTGTCATATTTACAGAGAAATAATAGCCTTGTTTCTAGAGCAAGTATTATTGAATGTGACAAGGCAGGGCTGGTGTCTGGAGGTAGTCACTGATCCAGGAGTAAAAGACTTGTCCTAGATCTAACTCTGTCTCCAACAACTGTATAAACATGGCAAGAACTTCCTCACTTCATCATCAGACTATTGTAAGGGCCTTTGTACACAAATATTCTATAGTCATATGTGTAATTAAGAATGAAGAACCATAAAATAGAGAAAGCATGGTGCTAATTATAAGCATTGCCTAATTAGACTGATAGACTGAATGATCTCTTTGAGATATTTGCTATTTGGGTTTGGGTTTTTTTTGTATTTAACTCAAATCATTTAAGCAAACATGGAGAGAGCATCTACTGGTGTGCATTGCAAATGCAGAGTACTCATAAGTATCACATGAGAACTTGTGAGTTGACATTATCGAAATACTTAACAGGGATACTAGAACCACGGGTAACATCATTTTCTACATGTTTTCAACTTTTATGACTTTGCAATATTATTTTACTATTAAAAATTAAGAACGGAGCCGGGCGTGGTGGCACACGCTTGTAATCCCAGTACTTGGGAGGCTAAGACAGGAGAATCGCAGGTTCACAGCCAGTCTCATCTACTTAGTGAGGCCTTCCACAACTTAGACCCTGTTTTAAAATAAGGAATAAAAATAGGACTGGGGGCATAGCCTGGAGGTAGAATGCCCCTGGGTTCAATCCCCAGTACCAAAAAAAAAAAAAAATTAAGAACTGCCACTGAATAGCAAATGGGTTATATTGTGTGTCAATTCTGATTGGCTGGTAATGTTTGTGGTGCTGCCTTGTGATGGGCTACAAAGCTCATTTCAGGGTCAATGAGAGGGAGTGTTGTGTCGCTTAGTAATGTCTGCCACGGGGAAAGGATGCAATATGTGCTGTGTATCTGCCCACACTCTCCTGCTATAACCCTACAGGGAGAATGATCTTCCTTTGGCTCTCTGAACATGAACGCATTGCCTCCCTCAGGAGGAGCAGTCGGTACTCACTGCCCATTATCCTCCGCACCGTCGGTCCCTCCGCAGTCATTTCCCTCACAATCTCATTGTCATCCTCATTGGCATCCAGCCAGCGATTGCAATTGAAGTTATACTTGTCCTTATTCAGAGTGTTCATCAGGGTCATCTGAAATGAAGTTCCGAGGTGAGCAGGTGGGTGTGCCTGAGATTCCCATCCATGCTCTGGAGTCCCCATTCTGCTACCTCATCTCAGAGGCCAAGGCCATCTTCAGGAGATGGCCCTTGTGGAAGGCAGAGGGACAAGTTAATATTTCTCCCCCTGCTCCCTTAGAGTCCTCCACTTGCCTAGCGTCCAGGTGACTGGGGCAGATATGCCAGGCCCACGAATACTGAGCATTTTCTCAGTCTACTCTGGAAGGCTGCTCCTCATTTCTCCACATAGGAAGTACCTAAGGCACACATCCACCCTCCTCCATTCTCATTCCCAATAAACACAGAGGTAGATGTACGTAAGACAGTCATAAAAAGTGACAATACTGCCGGGAGTGGTGGCGCATGCTTGTAATCCCAGTACTTGGGAGGCTAAGACTGGAGGATCCGGGTTCGCAGCCAGCCTCGGCTACATAGTAAGACCCTCCGCAACTTACTGAGACCCTGTTTCAAAAATAAAGAATAAAAAATAGGACTGGGGGTGTAGCTTGGAGGTAACATGCCCCTGGGTTCAATCCCTAGTACCTAAAAAAAAAAAAGTGACAATACTGGTTCCTCTTCCAACCCCCAAGGAGGTGCCTCTCACCTTTTCTAAATGCCATCCAGAACCAGGATTCTTCCTATCATGCCATGCCCGAATCTTATAAAATCTGCCGAGATCTGGGAGCTCAATCTATGATGAGAAGGAAAAAGATCTGAGTGGACATAACCAAGGAAACACATTTATCCTCATAGCTGCCTGCTCTGGACTGTTTCTTTGTAGCAAGGATGGATTTGCTTCAAGCCAACCTTGCAAGCTCTGTCCTCTCATGTTCCTGGTAACCAGCAGCACATGGGGGCAGGATTGCCGAGTGGAATTAGGGTTCAGTCTGGGCTGGTGGAACTGAACAAAAATAACTGACCTCCAGTGGGATGAGGCCTAAAGAAAATCTTCCAAGCATTAAACTTCCAGGAATGAAATCTATATGACAGCCCTGCAAATTAGCACAGGCCCACAGCCCCAGGACTCCACTGGGCACTGAAACAGACAAAAAGATCAATACAGAAGTCATGCCCTTTCCCTAGGGGCTCAAGTCTGGCAGGGAAGACAAATACATAAAGAGCAATGAGCTGAGTGGTAGAATAGAGGCACCAATGGGGTGCTCGGAGAGGAGAGCCGCACATGGCAAATTATTCCTACCTAAAGGTCAGAGCAGCATTTCTATGGGAGAAAAAAAAGCCCTGCTCTAGTTATATACATACAGCAAAGTTTTAAAGCTATATTCCCTTTCAAATGTTCTAAATTTCATACTTTCCCTTAAACTTGGACCTGACTCTCGAAATCAGCCCAGATTGGCCAGTCTAACACTAACTGAGCTCAGGGGCTCCGTGATACAATTCCCCAAGTCATTCAACTCCTGGACACCCCGAACAATTCCATATTTGCTTCTTCCCCCGGGCTTGACTCTAGACTGGTTCAGATGAAGGGCCAGATCTAAATTGTATATCTTTTAGTATATTGCCTATAAATCTAATCAAATCTGTCACCTCATGCAAAGATCTAAAGTCCCTATTGTACCTCTTTGTCTTCAAGCTTGGTTCCAAACCTGGCTTCGAAAATCAGAGTCCCCCAAATACCTCCCACATCCCTTCCTCTTTTCTCCCTCCCACCCATCACGTTTCTCTCCTACCCTAAACTTCTCGATTATGCCCGGTTTGAACCACTTGTTGTTGGGATTCAGGAGAATCTCATCTGTCCGCCCCTTCTGCCCATATATCTGGATGAAGATGGGAGAGTTGGTACCAGCTTTCTTCAGGTCAGTGGTCCAGACCCACAAGGACCAAGGATACTCTACGAGACAGGTCAAGTTGCACCATAAATGTCAAGTGAAGAGATTTTCATGTTACCAGTGGGGAAGAGGAAATAATCAAAAGCAATCATGACCAAAGGGCAGCTTATACTCAAGTGTGCCCCACTCTCAAAAACCCATTATAGCAAGTGCTAAATTTAGAAAGTTAAGGATTCCTTGCTATTAAAAATAGGGCATCTTAATATTCTGTGTGTGTGTGTGACTGGAGGTTGAATCCAGGGGCATTCTACCTCTGAGCTACACACCCAGCCCTATTTTATTTTTTATTTTGAAATAGGATCTCACTAAGTTGCTGAGGTCTTTTGCTAAGTTGCTGAGCCTGGTCTCAAACCGGTGATACTCCTGCCTCAGTCTCCCAAGTACTGGGGTTATAGGAGTGCACCACCATGGCCAGCTTTATGTTCTTTCTAATGGCTAAAGCCTATTCGTATGTTTTAAGTGGAGAGAAGAGCTGATTCCACTTTCCCTATGTCTGGTATATTCAAAGTGCACTATAGTGAACGCCTCGGTTTTACCCCTCAGTCCATTGGAGCAATTCTTCAATTTGGGGACTCTGGAGTCATCCTTAGTGTCAACTGAGTAGTATGGCCGATACCTTGGAGAATGAGTTTCCTGAAGGGCCCTTTCCCCTTCTTTATAGAAGAGAATTGAGAAGTAGGAGTGGATTTCTCAATTGCCCAGTGGTCCGACATCCTGGCCATTGTTGGCCTGAGAAGCCCCCAGGTTCTGGGTCCCTGGCACTTACTTTTCAGCCGCTTCTTCCTGAGGGACACCATCTCATAGAGCTGCCTCTCGATCAGCCCATCCACTTTCTTCTCATCCAGCCAATTGCTGCAGGGAAAAGTCTGCTGGATGCCAGTGAAGGGGCACAGAATCACCACCTGGGAGGGCAGACCACACGTGCATCCTGCAATGGGTCCCCCGGTGGGACCTGCCCACAATGCTCAGCTGCCTCCTCAGCCCCACGAGGAGGGATGTCTGTGTTAGGATCCTCAAAGAAGGGACCTTCTGTTACCTGTCTCATAAAATCTTAAATTAAAAAAATCCTCCAAAAAAGTTTTCCAAAGTAGGTGCCATCCATCCTCCAATCTCAAATCTCAAGCCTTTTTCCCCCTATATGCAACACCCCCATTGAACACCCTATTTATTTATGCTCATCATAAACTCAGTCAATCTGAGCCAAAATGAACTAGACTACCAAATTAATTGACCTATAATTGTCTTGTGGGAAGAAGGTAAATCACATGACAGCTAATTAATATCTAGAATTTGACACAAAACCAATTGTCCTCCTCTAGGTTCGATACTCATTCAACCCTCTGTCTTGTACCTTCTGTGTCACTACCCACACTCTGAAGTCATGGGTTTAGAATGCAAAAGTCTACCCAAGTCTACCCAGCTCAGGCTTCTGACATTACAGCTGTTCAAAGGAATGTTCCTGGCATACTATAGAATCTCCTCTTAGTCAAGAAATTTTGCCTAGTCGCATGACTAGATTCCAAGCTTTAGCTTCTTTTTAACTTGAAAACTTGTATGACTCTCCCATGGGTCAAGCTGTTTGACTAGCCACTGTCTTGGTGGGTGTTTGTTCATTAGTGGATTTATGTTGCTTGTTTATAGTGACTACAATTGACTATGAATTTCTTAATTTGAATTGTTACCCTTACATGTTCCCAGGTATCTCTGAGAACTCACCTGATACTCATTAGCTGAGTATCATGATGAATCTTAACTTGGAAGAAGCACCAAGGAAGGGAGCTTGGGGTAGATGAGTGTGTACTTCTCCTGCTCCCAAAGAAATACTTCTCCCTAGAGATAAATGATTGCTCAGGACCACAAGCAAAAGCTCTCTTAAACATTTTACAAATGTATTGGTAAGGCAATTGATATAATCCGCCCTAAAATCATTTAACATATGGGAAACCTGAGGTCCCAAACAGAGAATAAAATACCTAAGTTTGCACAATTTGTAGTAGAACCAGAAATATAAATGCTTCTGGCCAGGCATGGTGGCTCACACGTGTAATCCTAGTACTTGTGAGACTGAGACAGAAGGATTACAGGTTCAATGCCAGCCTCAGCAACTTAGTAAGGCCCTCCATAACTTAGTGAGACCCTGCTTCCAAATAAAAAATAAAGTAGTGCTGGGGGGTGTAACTCAGAGGTAGGATGCCCCTGGGTTCTATCCCCAGTATCTAAATGAATGAATGAATAAATAAATAAATACATAAATAAATAAATGCTTCTGGCCCTATTTATAAGTTTGGGTCTCTTCTGTCTACTAATAAAAGTCTCAGGATTCCTATTTATGACTGAGCCCCACTGGGATCCATTATTTCACTCCATCTTTTATGCTGAAGATTCTATATGACCATATATTCAAAAATGCACTTATACTTAGTAAAAGTTGGAAGGCACCAATGCAGGGTAATCTGGAGGCATAGAAAGGTCTAAGTACCAACAATTTATTTACAAGTGTTTATTTCTGCTGAGCAAATCCTATAGTTATACCTCCTACTTTACTCTTGAAATGTCCTCTAGTTGTTACATGTGTATTGGTTAGTTTTGTCTTTTCAACAAGATTGCAAAATTTTGAAAGTCTGATGTGTCTTCTTACCTCTTGTGGTTCCCCTGAAAATAGTTATAACCAAATAAAACACTTAAAAATAGCAAAAAAGTATAATTAAGTACTTAAAAATACTCATTAGAAGTTCTGCTTTTGGACTAGGTAGCCCAGAAAAGTAGGTAGTCTGAAAAGACTTCATCATTGCAAAATACCTATATAGTAGGTACAAACAGAAAATATCACTTTGTGTACATATATATTGCTGAGCTGCCAGGGATTTACAGAGAAGCCATAAGAGCCAGCAAAACTCAAAGTAAGCAGTTACCTAGAGAATGGGCAAACAAGTGCTACAGTTTGTGCTTCCCTGAAGCAAGATACAATCCCAGGCACCTGGATTCCAACAAATTAACAGCCAAATGAGGAAGCAGGCAGCCGGGCCTTGGGGTTTATAAAATGGAAGAAGTGAACAGGAAACACATGAGTAAGCAAAAACACTTCAAGGAGCTACTCTCTCAGACAAAAGGTAGATAGGGAAAAAATCTGCAAAGGGAAAGCTATCTTCTCTGCCTTTGCTCCAGAAAGAAATGAATAATAATCTCCCTTAAGAATCAGTTACCAGCCAGGCGTGGTGGCGCACGCTTGTAATCCCAGCATTCGGGAGGCTGAGACCGGAGGATCTGGGTTCGCTGCTAGCCTCAGCTACCTAGTGAGGCACTCTGCAACTTAGTGAGACTCGGTTTCAAAATAAAGAATAAAAAAAGTAGGGCTGAGGGTATAGCTCGGAGGTAGAATGCCCCTGAGTTCATCCCCAGTACCGCAAAAAAAAAAAAAAAAAAGAATCAGTTACCATGAGCCTGGTTACAGGACAAGTAGTATAAATGCACATCTAGACACATTGAAGGGAAGCATCAGAATACTAAAGACAAAGAGAAGATCTGAAGAGCATCGAAAGAGAAAAGACAGAAAATGGATATTATGCAAATAGAAGCCAGAAGATATGGGAGGAGGCTTACTCTAGAATTATATATCCCAAAATCATCTTTCAAGGATGAAATATAAACACTTTTCAAATGAACAAAAACAGTTTACCAACAATAGACCTTTGTCAAAGGAACTTCTAAAGGTTGTACTTTAGGAAGGAGAAAATTGACACCAGAAATAAGGTCTGAAATGCAAGAAATGGCAAGCAGACTGGCAAGCATGCAGGTAGATCTAAACCAACAATGACTCTATGAAGCAATAATGTTGAATGTGTGAATTTAAAAATAATTTAAAATAAAGGTAAAACACTAGGCAAAATAGTACAAAACTTGGATACAGGTTGTTATCATTAGCTATTTCTAACGTCATTATATTTTCCAAGGGGGAGTAGAGATATCAATTAAAGGAAGGGGTTTCTACATTAAGCATGTATGAGCTGGGTGTGGTGGCCCACGCTTGTTTGTTTGTTTGTTTTGCGGTACTGGGGACTGAACTTTGAACTCAGGGGCATTCTACCTCTGAGCTATACCCCTAACCCTATTTTTTATTCTTTATTTTGAAACAGGGTCTCACTAAGTTGTGGATTGCCTCACTAGATAGCTGAGGCTGGCCACGAACACAGATCCTCCGATCTCAGCCTCCCAAATGCTGGGATTACAAGCTTGCACAACCCAGTACTTAGGAGGTTGAGACAGGAGGATCCAGGTTCACGGCCAGCCTCAGCTACTTAGTGAGGCCCTCTGCAACTTAGAGAGACCCTGTTTCAAAATAAAGAATAAAAATTAGGACTGGGGATGTAGCTCAGAGGTAGAATGCCCCTGGGTTCCATCCTTAGTACCGCAAAAAACAAAAAAACATATATAAGCCGGGCGTGGTGGCGCACGCTTGTAATCCCAGCATTTGGGAGGCTGAGACCGGAGGATCGGGGTTCGCGGCCAGCCTCAGCTACCTAGTGAGGCATTCCACAACTTAGTGAGACCCTGTTTCAAAATAAAGAATAAAAAATAGGACTGGGGGTGTAGATCAGAGGTAGAATGCCCCTGGGTTCAATCCCTAGTACCACAAAAAAAAAAAAAAAAAATAACATGTATGGTAAAAATCACTATAAGGGGATTCTATGGTTTGGATATTCCTACCAAAACTTATGTCAAAATTTAATCCCCAATTATAAAATAAAAAGTGGAAATTTAATGCAACTACGGTATATGGAGGTGGGACCTTTGGGAGACAAATAAGGTTAAATGAGGCCATAAGGGTGAGGTCCTAATCCAGTGGACCATGGCTTTATAACAGGAGGAGAGGTGAGCTGGGCTTGGTGGCGCACGCTTGTAATCCCAGCATTCGGGAGGCTGAGATCGGAGGATCCGGGTTCGCGGCCAGCCTCAGCTACCTAGTGAGGCACTCTGCAACTTAGTGAGACTCGGTTTCAAAATAAAGAATAAAAAATAGGGCTGGGGATATAGCTCAGCGGTAGAACGCCCCTGAGTTCAATCCCCAGTACCAAAAAAAAAAAAAAAAAAAGAAGAGGAGAGGTGTGAGTAGGATCCCTCTGTCTCTCCACATGATGTTCCTCACTGTGTCATGACCCAGCAAGGTCTTCGCCAGATGCTAAGCAGATGCTGATGCCATGCTTTTGAACTTCCAAACCATGAGGTAAATAAACCTCTTTTCTTTGTAAATTGGCCAGCCTGTGGTGGCAACATAAAACAAACCAAGGTAAGAGGGGAAAAGGAAATGGGGAAAAATAATCACCACAAAAGAAATATTTTTAAAAGAAGACAAAAAAAAGTAAACGTGGGATATGTATATATATAAACATTTTTTTAATTTTTGTATATGATTAAAATAAATGTAAGTGAACTAAATTTGCCAGTTAAAAGATAGATAGTACTAGTCCAGAAAATTATAAGATTGAATTCACTAGAAGGCTATAATAATTCTATGCTTAATAACGTAGCCTCAAAGTATGCCAAGAAAATTTATCAGGTTTTTTTTTTTTTTCCAGTACTGGGGATTGAACCCAGGGGCATTCAACCTCTGAGCTATACCCCCAGCCCTATTTTTTTTTATTCTTTATTTTAAAACAGGATTTTATTAAATTGTGGAGAACCTTACTAGCTGAGGCAGGCCACGAACCTGAGATCCTCCTGTCTCAGCCTCCCAAGTACTGGGATTACAAGTGTGCACCACTACACCTGGCTAAATTATCAGGTTTAGAAGAAGAAATTGGAATAATCTGCCACTGAAGCAGTAAATTTCAACTTGTCTTTCTTAGTAATTAATAGATCAAAGGGTAAAATTCTGGTAAGTAAATGGGGGGTTCAAATAACAAAAGTAATTCAATTTAATAACTAAAAACCTTAAATTCAATTATATGCTATTGTGGCATATAAACAAATTGAGCATCCATTGTAAATCTCAACAATTTTTTAAAAAATGACACATTTCAATGTACATGTTGTACATACACAAATTTATCAGTGCCAATCACAAAGTCATGTTTGGGGAGGGTGAGGGAGTGGGGTGGGAGCTGGAAGAGGGCCCACTGAGTGCTGCATGCACGTATGCCTCTATCACTCTGAACTTCATAATGATGTATGATTATAATTCACAAATAAAATAAATGACATCATTCATGGCCAGGCATGGTAGTGCATGCCTGTAATACCAGTACTTGGAAGGCTGAGACTGGAGGATCACAGATTCAAAGCCAGCCTCAGCAACTTAGAGAGGCTCTCAGCAACTTAAAGGGGACCTGTTTCCAAATTAAAAAAAAATAAAACAGGGCTGGGGGTGAGAATGCCCCTGGATTCAATCCTTAGCACCACACATGCATACACACACACACACACACACACACACACACACACACACACACACATACCATCATACAGACTGCTTTCTAAATAAAATTATATTAAATTATACTTCAACAAAGCTGATCTTTAAAATGAAAGAACCATTCTAAGATTAAAACCAGCTAAGGACTACGTAAGAAAAGAAAAATAAAGTACAATGCCACTTATGGACACAGAAAAATTCTATATTAAATATCAGCAAGGCCGGGCGTGGTGGCGCACACTTGTAATCCCAGCATTCAGGAGGCTGAGACCGGAGGATCCGGGTTAGCGGCCAGCCTCAGCTATCTAGTGAGGCACTCCGCAACTTAGTGAGACCCGGTTTCAAAATAAAAGTAAAAAATAGGGCTGGGGGTATAGCTCGGAGGTAGAATGCCCCTGAGTTCAATCCCCAGTACCGCAAAAAAATAAATAAATAAAAAATAAATATCAGCAAGTCAGTTCTAAAAACATAAAATTGCAATTCATTATTACTGCTTGGCCTACAGAGACAGAGAGAAAAGAAGAATACCATGTACAACAGCAACAAACATTGCATATCTCTATTAACTTATAAAACTATATTTAAAAACATTAAAGAAGACATAAAGTTTAAGTATACATGTTCATAGATAGGGGATGTCAATGTAATAAGGAGGTCGGTTCTTCCAAATGGATCTACAAATTCAGTTGAACTCTGTTCAGCAAGGAACTTCATGGATTTGGCAAGAAAATTCTAAAATTTCTTTACTTTTTTTTCTTTTCTTTTTTTTTGCACTGGGGACTGAAACCAGGGGCATTCTACCTCCAAGCCATACTCCCAGTCCTTTTCATTTTTTTACTTGAAAACAGGGTCTTGCCAAGTTGCTGAGGCTGGCTTTGAACCTTCGATCCTCCTGTCTCAGCCTCCCAAGCACTAGTATTACAGCCTGTGCTACCATGCCAATCCTTAAATTTCTATTGAAGAGTTAATGACCATAATTAGTCAACACATTCTTGAGGAAGAAGAATGAGGTGGGTCAATTTGTCCTAGCATAAATTCAGACTTACTATAAAGGTATAAAATGAAGATAGTGTCATCTTAGTGCAGAAATAAACTAAATCAATAAATAAAACAGACTAAAAAGCACAAAGGAATTCCCTTTTTCAGAACAGCAGAAGAGAATCATAATTTGGTAATCAAATCAGTGCTTCCCAAACTTCCTTAATGATAAGAATTATCTAAAGCACTTGTTTAAAATATACAGATTCCCTGGAAATCTGTTTCAGTACTTCTTGGTTGGAGATCAGAGATCTATTTTTAATGGAAATTTGAGGTGATTCTTGGCATTACTCAAATTTTTTATTTTTGTTTATTTATTTATTTTCTTGGTACTAAGGATTCAAGCCAGGGCATTTTGCCTCCAAGCCACACCTTCAGCCCTATTTTATTTTTTCATTTTGAAACAGGATCTTGTCAAGTTGCTGAGGTTCTCACTAAATTGTTGAGACTGGCCTCGAACCTGTGATCTTCCTATCTCAGCCTCCAAAGTACTGGGATTATAAGCATGCACCACCATGCCTAACTTTTACTAAAGTTTTTAAAAACTCTTTAATAAATGTTGCTGAAACATTTGGATTTGTACATGGAAAAAATGAAATTGGATTTCTATCTCATAAGAATCAATTCCTAGCAGATTAAAGATGTAAATAGGCAAACCAAAACTTCATTATTTTTAGAAGAGGACATAGGATATTTTCACAGCTTTAAGATAAGTAGATTTCTTATTAAACATAAACTAGATTACTTTAAAATTAAATCTCTTCCTCAGCAGTGTGTGGTGGTGCATTCCTGTAATCCTAGTACTTGGGAGGTTGAGACAGGAGGATTGCAAGTTCGAGGCCAGAAGCAGGTGGTAACTTAGTGAGATCCTGTCTCAAAATAAAATAGGACTGGATGTGTAGCTCAGAGATAGAGCATCTCTGGGTTCAATCCTCAGTACAAAAAAAAAAAGAAAAGAAAAGAAAAAAAAACCCTTCCTCAAAGAACATTGTAAGCAAACTATGACAAGATTCTTGAACACATACTACAAAGGATTAATAACCAGACTAGCCGGGCGTGGTGGCGCACGCTTGTAATCCCAGCATTTGGGAGGCTGAGACCGGAGGATCCAGGTTTGAGGCCAGCCTCAGCTACCTAGTGAGGCACTCGGCAACTTAGTGAGATGCGGTTTCAAAATAAAGAATAAAAAATAGGACTGGGGTATAGCTCGGAAGTAGAATGCCCCTGAGTTCAATCCCCAGTACCACCAAAAAAAAAAAAAAAACCTCCTAAAATTAAATCCAATGATAGATTGAACAATAGAAAAACTAGCAAACAAACAAACAAAAGCAGGCATTGTACATAAAAGGAGAAAAGAATGGCCAATAAAAAAATGGAAAAAAAGTTCAATAGTAATCATAAAAATAAAAATTAAAACTGCAATAAAATCACTTTATAAGCTTCAAGTGAAGATTAAAAATTCAGGCATCAGCAAGTGTTAACAAGGATGCAGGGAACAAAATATCCCTTACGTATGGCTTACAGGAGAGCAAAATGGTACTACCACTTTGGAAAACAATCTGGGATGTTTTTGGAAACAACTATCCTGTAAAGCTGAAGACCCACTTGTCCTAACTTAGAACTTCTATCCTGAGAAGAACAACCTATACCTTTGTACATATGTTAGGTATGGTATGGTACACATGTACACATGTTTGGTAAAAATCACTACCAGGGGATGCTATGGTTTGGATTTCCCCACCAAAACTCATATTGAAATTTAATCCCCAAGTGTAAGGTAAAAAGTGGAAACAATACAACTATGGTATTTAGAGCTGGGACCTCCAAAAAACAAATTTTTTGTTTGTTTTTTACCATACATATGTACAAAGGTATGGGTACAAGAATTTCATAGTAGGTATCAGAATGGTCTATAACCAACTGAACACTTCTAATAACCTGTCCTGTGTTTGGAGAACAGCCCCCATTCCTGACCACCAACAAGACAAGATGATGGACGTGTTACCACCCGAAATGCCCAATGAAAGGGATTGCCCTAGTGCTCCGTAACTGGTCCAAAGGAAGGAGGAAGGAGGACTCGGACTCGAGTTTGCACTCCATTCACAAGTTAAAGAAGAGAGGACTGGGTCAGGGAAGGCTCTCACCAAGGCGTCCTCTTACCTTCTCACAGTACCAGCCTCTGTTGACACCCACATTGCCATGCCCGATGGAGACCCGGCTCAGGGGGCTGAGGAGGACAGCCAGCTCGATGTGGAAGATGTCTGTACGGCCTCGGTCAAACACTCCGCCCTCCAGGAAGATCTTGCCACTGTTCTTATTCCCTCTGGCCCCATACATCACCAAGTAGATTTTGGACTTGGTCCCAGCTCCCCGGATATCCCCAGTGAAGACGGTGACTATATAGGTGATAGCTGGTGTGGGGAGAGAGGAGGAGGAGAGGGTTCAATGGAAGCTGCATGGTAATATCCTCCCTTCTTTTCCCCCTGGCCACAATGGCTTCCCAAACCCCCTCTGCCCATACATCCTCATTCTCCCTCATGTTCCCCTCCCTCAGACCACATCCAGCATCCCTCTTAACCTCATTTCACTTTTTCATGTCAGTGTATGTGCGTTTGAGAATAACTGTGTCTATCATTGCAGGAAACTGCCAGTGCTGATTACAGGAAACTAACAAAGAGAAGGAGGAACTTAGGCTGGCTAAGAATAGCACTTATTAATGTTAATTACCACATGTATATTATTAATAGTTGCCAGATGGATTCTGTTATCTCTAATCTAATTATAATAGTCAACTCCATTAGTGGAGATTTATATCCCAGGCTATCTGATTCCTTTAGCTAAACATAACTTTGGGTAGAGAGCACTAATGTCCCCCTTCTCCGCCTAGCTGGTGGGTGCAGGAATCTTGAGGGAAAGAGGGGACCCTGTAGGCTGGGCCACACTGGGTTTTAGTCAGTCAGGAGGTATGGTGAGGACACGGAATTCTGGGGAAGAGCCAGAAAGGAAGAATTCAACTCCTAAATGGGACAAAGTAAGAGAAAATACCAAAGGCAAACAGGAAGTTCTATTAGGTCTGGCTTGAGTTCATTCATTCTGTCCTGGGGTCTAAGGCAACAGATATTATCGGCTCGTTGATTTCTCCACCCATCCCTCATTCCATGCTACCCGCACACTCTCCTCCCATGACTCCAGAGAAATAAAAATCTCAAACTTCTCCAGGAGATAGGACACACAACTGCATGGGTGCATTCTTCATTCTATACCTTCTTCGATTCAACATTTACTGAGTACTTACTAAATTTCAGACCTTCAGGAGTATATGAAAATAAAAAGTGGAAATAATTGCTCTAAAAAAAAGGTGGATGTCAAGCTTTATTTCTCCAAGGCATGTGGACTGATGACATTCTCATGCCAGATACACTTCCACCGCCTGGGTTAGGAGCAATTCCCTGGGTTACGAGCTGCTATCCTTTCTCCTCTTCCTCCATCACTGAGAGACAAGTAATGGTAACACAGTCGACAGGATTGTAGGAAACCTGTCTAGTGCATATTTTTCGGTAAATTGCAAACTTTCATTGCAATAACTCATGACACTTCACAAGGAGCAAGCCATGCCAAGGTGCCGCAGTGCTGAGGATGGAAGGTGCTGGGGCAGAGGAGCAACAGCCGCGGAAGCCTGCCCAAGATACGCACAGAGAGAAAGGAGAGGGAAAGGACCCAGTCCAGGGAGGTCGGAGCGGCTCAGAGGAAATGACTGGAAGCAGGAATTGGAGAAGCAGAAAAAGAGAAATGGCATTACAGGCTGAGGGGAGAGCAGCTTCAGAGCACAAAGGAAGAGAAAGAGTGAGGCCAGCCTGTGGCAAGGGAGGAGAGGGAAGGCTTGGGGACGTGGTGGGGGAGAGCAGAGGGCCTGAGGACTGGCAGAAGCGAAAGGTTTTGCTGGTGTGGTAGGGGAGAGAGAGGGCTGTTGAGTGCTAGAGAGAGGGTGTTGTGATAAACTGGAGCCAAATTGTGGGGCAATGTGTATATTCCACCGCAGAATTTGACTTTATCCCTGTGCAGAGGTGAGCCGCAGAAGCTTTCGCAGCAAAGCACACTGATTGCAGATCAGATGTGTGCCACAACACTGATTTTCTGGAATACCCACGACCAACTCAGCCATGCTGGAAGTTGGGCTGTAGATCTTGAGGAGGCACCAAATACTGGACTTGTTTACCAGCGGTATGTCCCTGGACAAGCTTCTTAACTTATTTGTGCCTCAGTTTACTAAATGAGGAGAATACAGTTCCTACATTATAGGGTGGTCATGAAGGTTAATGGAAACTAGGTGTGTCAGGTACCCAGCAGAGGGCATTTCCTATAGAAAGTGCTGGATATTAAGAGGAGTTCAGAGTAAATCAACTGGGTCTGTAACTCTAACTACTTGGGAGGCTGAGGCAGTAGGATGGCAAGATTGAGGCCAGCCTGAGCAACTTAGTGAGACCCTGTCTCAAAATAAAATTTAAAAAGGGTTTGGGATAGCCCTGCATGGTGACACACCCCTGTAATCTTGGAGGCCAAGACAGGAGGATCACAGGTTCAAGGCCAGCCTTAGCAACGTAGCAAGACCCTCAGCAACTCAGTGAGATACTGTTTCAAAATAAAAAATATACTGGGGGGAGCCAGGCATGGTGGCACATGCTTGTAATCCCAGTACTTGGGAGGCTGAGGCTGGAGGACCTGGGTTTGCAGCCAGCCTCAGCTACTTAGTGAGGCACTCTGCAACTTAGTGAGACTCTGTTTCAAAATAAAGACTAAAAAATAGGACTGGGGGGTGTAACTCAGAGGTAGAATGTCCCTGAGTTCAATCCCCAGTACCACAGAAAAAAAAAATAGACTGGGGGTATATCTTGGAGGTAGAACACCCCTGGGTTCAATCCCTAGAAGAGCGCACGCACGCACACACGCACGCACACACACACACACACACACACACACACACACACACACACGCGGGGTTGGGATGCCTAGGTATCTGTCAACAGATGAATGGATAAATAAAATGTGGTATGTATACACACTGTAGTTTTATTCAGCCACAATAAAGAACAAATATATGTCATTTGCAGAAAATGGACGGAACTGGAGAGCATTATATTAAGCGAAATAAGCCATATTCAGAAAGTCAAGGGTTGTATGTTTTCTCTCTTATATGGAAGCTAGAGAGAAAGAAAGGAGGTATATCATGAAAATAGAAGGGGGACCAGTAAAGTAGAAGAAAGGGTCCAGGAAGAAAAAAGAAGAAAGGAAAAAAGAAGGTTCTGAGGAGTGAAATTGACCAAATTATGTTATGATGTTATATGCATGTACAAATATGTACCAAGGGATCCCACTGTTATGTATGATCTAATGCACCAATAAAAATTAAAAAGGGGAGCAACAATAAAAGCTTTTTTTTTTTGGAGGAAAAAAAGCTGGGGATATAGCTAGGTAGTAGAGCACTTGCCTAGCACGAGTTTAATCCTCAGTATCGAAAAAAATTTAAAAGAGTAAATCAACATTCTCGAGTCGTCAACATCCACACATCACACATTCACATTCTGGTTTCATTGTATGAATAAGTTCCTCTGCCAGGGGCAGCTGGTGTGCTCAGGGGCATTGCTCCAGCTCCTCTGGCTGCCTCCAGGAGGAAGAACATTTCCAGGAGCAGGAGCGATGCTGTCTGTAGACCCTCCTGCCTCCTGCTTGCCCACAGGGCTCCAGGCCCACAGATACAAACACTGACCCTCAGGCAGAAAGTGAAATGCTAGCCAAAGAGGCCTTGGCCGCCCAGCTCTACCTGTGGTCTCGGCTCCGCCTACTAAGATATCCCTTTGGATTTTGCCATCATCTTCATCCAAGGCCAGCCAGCGGTTAAGGGGGAAGTCATATTTCCTTTTGTTTCCAATGTCTTCAATGACAATCTGGGAAGGGAAAGAAAGAAAAGAATGGGATCCAGTGTCCTTGAAGGTGCACCTGGCAATCTAGCTCACCTCCTCCAATCACTGGAGTGTGCTCTAAGAATATGCTCTCATCTCGCAGCTCAGGGAAAGCTAATCAGAGGTCACAGCTGTTGTCAGGAAAACCTCACAAAGCCACAGAGGGATGACTGGCCACCACCCCCTACCTGAGTTCCCTGCCACTGTTCCCTTCATTGCTGTGGGGGATTTTCAAAAATTGAAGCCAAAAACAGGACAGCATGCGTCCTGCAGGATTGAGCTGCAAGAACTGGAAGCATGAATTTGTAATTGGGGATGCAATGGTCACTTTCCTCGCCTGCTGAAGATCAAGCTTCTGATTTTAATTGATGAGGAACAGAGTCTACAGACGGGGAATTGCAAGCCCCAAATCAGAGAAATCTTAGGATCTGGTGATCCAGTCAAAAAACCTCAGCCATTAACACTGAGACGAGTGGAACTGGCCATTATGAAACGCCCCACGGGGTGTCCCAGGTGAGCCAGGCTGGTGAGGCTGGGATACAAGTGTCCGGTGTCTCTGAGAACACACTACGGAGCTGAAGGGCTCTCACACAAGGTACTGGGAAGACCCAGCTGTAAAACAGGGCTGGAAAGATAGAAGCACCCCTCAGGATGAATGGTGGAGGCACACATCTGGTGCACGCAAGAGTGTGTACGTGTGTGTGTGTGTGTGTGTGTGTGTGTGTGTGTGTGTGAGAGAGAGAGAGAGAGAGAGAGAGAGAGAGAGAGAGCACGAGCGAGCAATGACCTAATAAACAGCAAGAACCACTATCTCCTTAAGAAATATTCTCCATCTGCAACCAAGCCCACAGGCAGGGCTGGCCTTCTGAGATCTGGGAGGGAAACCAGGGGCGATGCGCTGAGCCCCCTTGGAGATAAAACTGATGCCAGAGAAGAGGGCCTATCCCTAATGGTGGAGCCAACTATATTTTTTGGTGGCAGGGACATACCAGCACCCCGAGGCAAGCCCTTCCAATGTGAAAACCAAGAGGAATAAAATGCCCCCAGAGGGGAGATCTCATGAAAATAGAAGAGAGACCAGGTAAGTAGAAGAAGGAGACCAGGAGGAGGGGGAGAGCAGGGAGAGGGAGGTACTGGGAAATGAAATTGTCCAAGGTGTGTCATGTGCATGTACAAACATGTAACAACCAGTCCCACTGCTATGTATAGTCATAATGCACCAATAAAAATTTAAAATAAAATTTAAAAAATGAAATGGGAATGATAAGGGGGGAAATGCCCCCAGAGAAGGGGGAGGAAGCAGATGAGGCTGCCAAGCAGGGGACTTTGCGTCCCTCATCTTCCCGCACGAGGTTCCCAAGTGATCCCAAGCCATGCGGCCCCACATCTTCCCCCACAGCTGAGGACAGCTGAGTGGACAGATAGAGCTGCACTTGGAGTCAACACATTTAAATGGGTAGGGAGCATTCACCGAGGTTCAGCAGCTCGCCTTCCTCCATACTAGAGAAACTTCACCAGTTTTACATAACCCCTGTTCTGCAGGGGTCTGTGAAGGAAACTGCACACACACAGGGCAATTGGAAACCCACGAGGTCTCCTCCTTCAGGCCTAGCAGGGAGAGCTTTGTGGTGACAGCTTGATGTGTGATTCGGCCCTTGCTGGATGAGACAAGAGAACAGGGCTTGGGAGAAAGTGCCAACAAGGGTCTTGGAGGCCATCTGGAGGGCTGTGTGCTTGGCCCATGGGCTTGGGTAGCATAGTAGAGGCAGATGGACTTAGAGAGGGAAGTCAGGCTGAGATGCAGCCTTCTGAAAAGCCCAGAGCCCCAGCCCCCAGGCCTCAGGGACAACAGACAAGCAGCAGAACCCACCTTGGACAGGAACCAACCTGCAGACCCGCCCTTGTTGTTGTGACCCACATTGATCTTCATCAGCTGCCCCAAATCTGGGGCATCCAGCATGAACTTGTCTTCGGCTCCCCTTTCAAAGTTGTCCTTTTCATTTTCCAGCCTACGCTCTCCTGTACAAACAGATGCAAGAAAGTCACAAAAAAGAGCAGAAGAGAAGAAGAAAGAACCAACTCCAAGCCTTACTGGTCTGCCCACAAAAAGAGCTCTTGCAAAGTCAAGGGCGGTCCCCCACCGAGATCTGAGAGCTTCTTGCATCCCTCCAGCCTCTGGGAAGGTACAGGCTTGTGCCCTGTGTGGCTGGTGCTCAGGTCTCATAACTGGGCTTCCGGTTTCTGGTTTCCGCCTTAGTCAGGAGTCTCCATGCCAGTACACCTATTTGTACCCCCATCCCTAGACCTGAGGCCCCGCCTTGTTGTTGTAATAAACTGGAGCAGTGAGCATGGTAGTTGATACAGGGGCTGTGGCTGGGACCCTGATATCAACTGCAGACTTCCTTAAAGCTGACTTCTTGGTGTCAGTAGCTACTACCAAACACTGCTGGTTGTTTAGCTGGATTTCCCCCCCCTCATTTATTCTTCACTGCAATCCAAGAAAGAAGTAGTATTACTCTGTCTTGCAAATAAAGAAACTGAGACTTAGAAATATCTTGCCAAAAGGCACAAGGGTCATAAGCACAAAAGTAGGACTCCCATTCCAACCTGTGCTTCCTGCATTATAATTTTCCATTATCAGATTTCTATGATTATGTATGTACAAACCAGATTAGTCCTTACAACCCTACCTAAGTACCAACTTTTTGTTTAAACCATCTTGTGTTCTTTCCTAAAATTTAATTCTTCAATTTTTTTCCTAAATTTTATGTTGTGATGTACATATATATAGAAAACAAGACATTCATGTGCCCACCATCCAGAGGAAGGAGATATAATAAATGTTAACATTTCGTCTAGTTTATTTCAAACTTTTTTGAAAAACATGACAGATATATCTAAGGCCTCACTCTTCATCTTTCCCTTATACTCCCTTCCAAGAACACACACTGCTCTACGCGTGGTCTGTGCCACTTCCAGGAATTTTTGCTTGCACATACATGTACCTATAAGGAAGTTATACTACCTTTGCATGTTTCAGAATTCCACATACATAATATTAGAGTGCGCATCTATCTCAAGTTCCTCATCTGCATGATAGGCACTGATGATGATAGTGCCTAGCTCATGGGGTCTCTGTGGGGTTGGCTGCACTGGTACACACGTAGGGGAGCACGGTAGGCACTGTGTCGCTGCTGCTGAGGTCTTTGCTATTGGTTCCTGTTAGCATCACTACATACCCTGTGCATTTGCCTTCACTGAGTTAAAGCTGTGCTTTTGAGGTTGTCCCGTTGATGCTCATAGCTTTGGGTCATTCAGCCAACTGCCCTACAACAGTCATTGAGAGAAGGCACTGTTGTCTATGCATTCTTCTACTGACCGACATTTAAATTGTAACTTTTTGCTGTTGCAAATAGCACTGGAATAGACTCCTTCATGCCTTTCTCCTGCTGCACATTTGTAGGAACTGCTCTGAGCAGATACCTACAAGCAGAGCTTCTGGGCCCTGGGGTGTGCTCACCTCTAGTTTGTTAGATATGCAAAACTGCCCTCCAAAATGATTATACTACTAATTTCCACCAACAGTGTATGAGGATTTCCATTGCCCACAATCATTATTAACATATATTTTTTAAATGTTTATATAGTGTGTGTAGAATGGTATCTCATTGTGGTTTTAATTTTCAAGCTCCTACTTACTTGAGGAGATTGAGCATATGTTTTATGCTGAATATATATGCCTTTTAGGCCTTGCTCTTTTGTAATTTTTGTGTGCATTCCTTATCTATTTTTCTATTGAGTTTCCTTTGCCTATGATGTTTTTCTATCATGCAAATATTTTTCTTGTTTTAATGGACCTTATCAATATTTTCCTTTGATGTTTGTACTTTTGGTAAATTGCTTAAAAAACCCCATTCCTAAATTAAGATAAAAAAGACATTCCTCTTAATGATTCTTCTAAAAATGTTTTTAGTTTTGCTTCTAAAAATGCTATTTGCTTTTTCACATTGAAGTCCTTAACCCATCTGGAAGCTATTTTTGTGCGTAGTGAAAGGTAAGGATCTAATTTTATCTTTTCTCAAATGGTTAGACAATTGTTCAAACACCAGTAATTAAACATCTTATCTTTCCTTCTGATTTATAATGCCATTTCAATGTATGTTTCTGAACTCTTTATTCTGTTCCACTGGTCTATTTTATTTATTATCTTATCAATAGCACACTGTTTTAGTTTTTAGAGATCTACAATGTCTTAATATCTGACAAGGTAAATATTCCCATATTATTAATATTGTTCATATTATTTTCATTATTCAAAATTATGTTGATGATATTTAGCCCTTTATAGAGTTCTACATGAATTTTAACTGTAGCCTAAGCCAGGTATGGTGATGCACTCCTATAAATCACAGTACTTGAGACACTAAGACAGGAAGATTGAAGGTTCAAGGCCAGCCTTGGCAACTTAGCAAGATACTCAGTAACTTATCAAGACCTTGTCTCAAAATAAATAATAAAAAGAAGAAAGGGCTGGGGGTGTAGCTTACAGGTAGAATTCTGGGTTTAACTTCCAGAAACAAACAACAAAAAATAGGTTAAGCTACTATTGGGAATTTGACTGAAATTGGATTACATTTATATAACAACCTGGGAATATTTGACATCTTAACAACTTTGAGTCTTTTTATATCTATGAATATATTCCTTTATTTATTTATGTATTCTTGTACATTATTCAATAAAAATTAATGTTTTTTTTTTCTGGAGGGCTCTATTTTATTGTCATACTTAGGTACTATATAATTGTCAATAGAAATAATATACTTTTAATTAAATGTTTGAATTGCTTGTCATTTTCTTGATTTTGTATACTAATCTTCATTTAGCACCTTTGTTAAGCTCTCTATTATTGGTTCTAATAGTCTGTAAACTCTCCTGGATTTTATATATGAAAATTTATTCCTTTTTTTTGGTGAGGGGGTGGTACTGGAGATTGAACCCAGAGGCACTGTACCCCAAGCTATACACCCAGTCCTATTTTATTTTTTATTTTGAAATGGTCTTGCTAAGTTGCTGAGGCTGGCTTCAAATCTGCAATCCTTCCTGTCTTGGCCTCCCAAGTACAGGTGTGGATTGCAGGTGTGTTTGTTTTCTTTTTTCTTAATTTTAGCAATTATAGCTTTTAGTTCTTTTTATTGACCTTTTCTCTGGCCTTAGGACTTTCAGCACTGCGATGAACAGAAGTAGTGATTAGATAGTTCATTTCTGTCATAATCTCTTTAATCTGTTACTGTGCTAAATTAAATGGATTGGTTGACTAATGTTAAATTATCCTTGAATTCCTAGAATAAACCATATAGAGTAGAAATTGTTTATCTGCATATTTATTTGTAAATTTAGTGTGCTAATTTTTATTTAGGATCTTTGTATCTTTGCTCATAAATGAGACTAAATTAATATATTTCTGTTGCTTAATACACCTGCCTGATTTGGGTTTTAAAACTCATAAAATGAACTAGTACACAATACCTCTTTTCCTGTTTTTTGAAACAACTTGTATAAAAAGGAAATTAACAATTTCTTAAATACTTGGTAGATTTTCCTAAACAATCTTATGGGCTTGATATCTTAGGTGAATTTTAATTGCTACTCTAATCAATCTTCCTTCCTTCCTTTCTTAGGGATGGAACCCAGCGTCATTCTACATTCTACCTTTGAGCTATATCCCTAGTCCTATTTTTTTTAAATTTTGAAACAGAGTCTCATTAAATTGCTGAAGGCCTTGCTAAATTGCTGAGCCTGGCCTCGAACTTGTGGTCCTCCTGTCTCATCCTCCTAAGTACTGGGATTACAGGAATGCACCATCATGCCTGGCTGCTAATTGCTATCTAATTTCTTTAATGATTACAGATCTCTTTGGAAATTAGCTACTACAAGTTCTTGAGAAAATCAATCCTTTTAGGATGCTGAGATGAAGGATCAGGCTATATCGGATAGTGACATACACAAGGCTTAGACCCCAGCCTTTTTACCTGTGCTCCCCAAGCAGTGAGTGTTACCATAGCAAAGAGGATTGGAGGCCAAGAATCTCCCATATTATATTCTTGCTGAACTCCAGACCCAGGAAAGAGACTAATGCAGCATAAAGAGCCCAGAGCCCAGGGTCACTGTCCCTCCCCCAAGTCTGCAGTATTGTCCTTCAAGATCTTCTGGGACGACCTAGAGTATGGTGGGAACCAGGGGCTTTCATCCTACTATTGGTACTGTCTCTGTTAGTTTCCCCCAATAAATTTTGTTCCAGATGCTGCTCATGATATAAAATGTTCTATCAGATTATTCACATCATAATTTCTTCCTTGATGATTTATTACTTAGAAATGTGCTTTTAAATTTCTAAATGGGTCTAGAGGTTAGAGTTTCTTCTAATTTTATTACCTTATAGTCAAAGAATGCTCTTTCTGTGTTATTGACTCATTTGAGTTTGTTAAGACTTGCTTTGTGGTTTTGTATGTTTTCATTAGGTGCTTGAAAAAAATATGTATTCTCTACCAGTTTGATGCAGTCATCCATATATTTTTAGTAGATCAAACTTATTAATTTTGTAGTTAAAAATTTTCTCCACTTATACTAAATTTTTATGCATTTGATCTATTCATTGTTGAGAGGGCTGTGTTAAAATTTCCCATGTTTGTGTATTTGTCAAGTTCCTCCAAGAATTTTGCAAATTATTGCTTAACATATTTTGAAAATATGTTATTAAATTTATACAAGTTAAGAATTGTTGTATTGTTCTTTTGTCATTATTCCTTTTTTCATTGTCTAACATATCTTAATTTCTCACAAAGTAGTTTACCTTAAAGTTTAATGTGACAAATATAGATATCTCAGCTTGTTTTTCTGCTGTGATATTTTCCAGGTATATTTTATTCCATTCTATTTATTCTCAAATCTTCTGTATAACATATTTAAACTGATTTTTTTCTTCTTTTCATCTAATATAAGAATATATACTTTTAGGGAATAAGTTTATTCTATTATTCGTGATACATATATCTTAGTTTTGCTATTAGCCTTGATTTTATTTTGCTTCTCTTTCCTCAGTTTTTTCTATTGGATTGATTGAGTCTTTATTCCATTTTATTAACTCTATTAATTTATGGGTTATATATTTCTATTTTTGATGGTCACTTTTACAATTTCAATATTCATACTTGACTTGCTAAATCTATAGTTAATCATTTACTTTTCTGGGGATGGGGAGATAGCCTACAGTCAAAAACCTTCTCATGTTTAACTCTCATCATCCACTTTTCTTCTCAAATGATATTTAAGTGTTTCTCTTGCCTCTATATTAATCATTATTACTGTGTTTTGCATATTCAGTGCATATTTATATTTGTGACATACTTATCAATTATCGATTTTGTGTGTGTGTGTGTGTGTGTGTGTGTGTGTGTTTTACCCAGGGGCATTCTACCTCTGAGCTACACCCCCAGCCCTATTTTTTATTCTTTACTTTGAAATAGGGTCTCACTAAGTCGTGGAGGGCCTTGCTAAGTAGCTGAGGCTGGCTGCAAACCTGGATCCTCCGGTCTCAGCCTCCCAAGTACTGGGATTACAACCATATGCCACCACGCCCAGTTTTTTGTTTGTTTGTTTTGGCTTACCTTTCTTCCTTATATCTCATTCCTTTGTTCTGTGGACAAGTTCCCTTTTATTTTTTATTTTTTTGTGGTACTGGGGATTGAACCCAGAGGCAGGCATTCTACCTCTGAGATGCACCCCCAGCCCAATTTTATTTTTTATTTTGAGACAGGGTCTCACTAAGTTGTGGAGGGCCTCCCGAAGTTGCTGAGGATATCTGTGAATCTGTGATTCTCCAGTCTCAGCCTCCCAAATACTGGGATTACAGGTATGTGCTACCAAGTCCCACTGCAATTTCTTAAAGTATATTCTCTAGTGGATTTTTAAGCATAAATCTAAGAGTGGCAAATTCTGTGTTCTTTGTTGGCATGGAAACTTGTTAATTTTTCCCTCTCTCTGGAATGATAACCTAGATGGTATAGAATTATAGGTTAACATATCTTCTTGCTCAGAACATTGAAGTTATTACATCATTCATGACCTCTATAGGTTGCTAATAAGAATTTGCTATCAATCTAATTGTTGTCTTTACAGAAGGTAATCTGCCAAATCTGCTTCCTTTTAAGATCTTTCTTGTTGCCTTTAGTTTCAACACAATATATCTAAATGTAGATTTGTGTTTATATGCCCTGCTTGATGACTCATTTTGTTTCATTAATTGAAAATCTATATCTTTGCTCCATCCTGGAAAAGTTTCAGCTATTATCTCTTTGACTATTTCTTTACCTGTTCTCCATATCCTGTATTTCTGGAACTCCTGTTCAACATCTATCAGCCCTTCTCATTCTTTCCTCCATTCCCATGACTACTCATCTCTATTTTCCAACCTATTTTTTCCTCTATGTGCTACATATGAGTATTTTCCTCATATTCATCTTATAGTTCATTAAGTTTCTATCCAACTATTTCTAATTGAATTGCTTAACTCACTAAGTGTTTAGTAACTATATTTCCATTTTTCTATATTTGCTATATTTGTTTGGTTCTTTCCTCAAATTTGCTATGTTTTTCATGCTCCCTTATTTTCTTCAATTATTTATTTCATGTCCTTAATAGGTTTAAACAATTTAAGTTATAAACTTTCTCAGATTGCTCAATCATCCAACATTTCTGAGGATTTAATCTTATCATTTGTTGTGTTGATTGATGCTTAGTCGTGATGGATTGTGACCTTTAATATTTTGTAGTTTTGGAAAATAAATTCATCTCCAATACTTTATATGTGGGAATCTCATGCAGTGTAACACATGTTTCTGCCAAGTACTCAAGAGTATTTTATTACTTCCATGGAACCAATATTCTGCACTTGGGGAAAGGGGCTCCCCAAATTATACTTTTAGTGTAAAATTAGACCTCAAGCCCAAATGTGGCATGGACCTAAGGCATCAATGTCTCAGCATTTTAAAAAAATTGGAGATCTTACAGATACAAGTTTACTGTACTGGTGAATAAATTTTTTCCTGGTCTATTTTTTTCATTGAAGATGTTCCTATGAAACTTCAGGGCTCCTGGCTTTATGTGCAGTTCTAATTTCAAATCTCTTACCTCATGCAGGGCTAAGGTCTTATTTTCTGACCCCAAATAGGCATAAAAACCCATCCTCTAGATTGTTGAGCATGAAAGCTTCCTCCTTCTAAGAGCCATAACATCAATTCATGGTTAATACTTTGGTTTTGAGTTTCCTCTTCATTTCTGGCACCTGGGGAGTTCTTTTTTATTCCTTATAAGCTCAGCAATACATTTTGAATTCTTTAATATATTATATCCAAAATCCACACATCTCTGTACTCCTATGCTATCCTGCTAAATTGGCAGAAGCAGAAGAGAATCACTTGTCTCAGTTCTGCTGACCTGAACTTCCTCCCAGCACCTGCAGCTGTCTATGTTCAGCGCCTGCCACCTGTGAAGCCAGTTCTATTCCCTGGCCCCATTCTGGTATGTTCCAATTCACTGCATTGAGTCAGACCATACCCATCCACAACCCAAAGCATAGCTCAGATGGGCATGGAGCTCTTGGAGGTTAGTGAGAATGAGTTCCCTGGGGACGCAGTGTTTGGGTTTGTTCATAGTCTAGGATACAGGATGATTTTAACCAACCCTCCAACCAGCATCCTTTATTCTGAAAATGCTTCAATTTTACAAAGCAAGATGGACATCCTGCTGTCTAGGACAGACCATGGCAAGGCACATCACAAGAAGAGAGATGCTCAATAAAGAATCCCAAAGGGGGCTTAAGCTGTCTTTTTCTGTCAGGATTGTGGGGAATAGCTCATCTACACAGCATGGCTTGTGAGGAAAGGATTCAAACCAGTTACCTGTGTCTCCATACTCTCCAAAGATATTGATGAAGACGTCAGCATCTGTCCCTGCACCAATTACATCACCAGTGTACACCTTGACTTCATATTTGTTGCCTGAGAACAAAAGTAGACAAAACCTTAGCTCATTAGGATTCTGAGGAGAGAAGAACAGAAGCCCCAAAGTAGCTACTGTACCACCTGTACCACTCATCCTTCTTCCCAGCAAAGCACCAACTGTCATCATTACTGTCAATAGCCGAGCAAAAAAAGAGTCATTCAACCCTGGTTCCAAATGATCACTACTAAACTGTATGCAATGCATAAATCAGAAGTAGCAGAAACCTTCTTCTTTCATCTACTGCTGACATGCTGCCTTGGGGTACATGAGTCAGTCCAGAACCAAGGTGCCATCCTTAGCCAACCTACCAGTATATCTCCCCGAACTACTGAAATAAAAATATTGCCTCCAATGGGTTCCCTATATCTCCTTTGCCTTCTCCAATCCATTTTCCACATTGTTCTACAGTATATAAATTTATTGGTGGGATTTGAATCTGCAGATGAAAATCAAAGTTTCATGTAATTTGCCAAGGCCATAAACAATGCAAAGATTAGAGGCACCAGTAGTGGCCAGCACACACATGCTCTAGTATTTCCTTTTTAAAAAAACTATATCTGAGCTGGGCATGGTGGTGCACGCTTGTAATCCCAGTACTTCGGAGGCTGAGATTGGAGGATCCGGGTTCGCAGCCAACCTCAGCTACTTAGTGAGGTCCTCTGCAACTTAGTGAGACCCTGTTTCAAAATAAAGACTAAAATAGGGCATAGCTTGGAGGTAGCATGCCCCTGGGTTCTATCCCCAGTGCTGCAAACAAAACAAAACAAAAACACTATATCTGCTTTCTGTGTCTTTGCTCCATTCACTGAACATAAATTAATTCTCTGTGACCCCCCCAAACACCTCTGCTTCAGCCATGGCTTCCAGGGAGGCTGGAGCTCATTGTGAACTTGATAGCGTGGCAAGCGGTGCCCAGGCCTCCCTATCTGAAGCCTCCTTTGGGTAGGAGCAAAGCAGGGATTGGTGTATGTGATTGGGAGGCCAGATTTTCCAGATTTTCTTTGATGCCAACAATTCCAAAGGACCGAGATCACTCTTCCTTCCTTTTCCCTTTCGAACATGGCTTTCTATTTTTGTATAGCAGAATCCTTTGTATCAGATGTCTTATGCCCCATCTGTGAAGCTGATAAAAACTAGAGCTGTTCTAACTGAAGCCCATACTCCTGGCCCCTCTGCCCACCTCCCCTCTAGAACCTTCCCTTACCCCCACCTCCAGCCCCCAGGGGCATTTATACTCTGTGTTCTTCAACTCTGCTATGTCACCTTAGAATACAAGAAATTAAATCAAATTTCCTAATACTCCAAATTCCAGGGAAGTTGTTCAGTGCAAAAAAAAAAAAAAAAAAACTGAAGGGGAAGCTGTAATCCCAGTACTTGAGAGGCTGAGACAGGAGGATCCCAGGTTCAAGGCCAGCCTCAACTACTAAGTGAGGCCCTCCACAACTTAGTGAGACCTTGTTTCAAAATGCAGAATAAAAATAGGGCTGGAGATGTAGCTCAGAGGTATAATGTCCCTGAGTTCAATCCCTAGTAGTGCAAAAAAAAAAAAAAAAACCCACCCAGTGGGGGGTTAAGAAAATCTAACTGCATCTACTTCCCACTTCTAGTCCTGCCTGCAGTACAAAGTCAGCCTTGAGAGAAAATGTGGCATGGATCCTGGAGGCCACTCACAGGGGATAACCCATTTGCAGCCCCTGGAAGTTGCTCTTTGCCTGTGAGAACATTGAGCCCAAAGCAACATCTTATCTTTCTCAGTCCTCACTTTGCAAAACCCACCAATGAGAAAGCAGAATCCCCCCAGTCCTTGTCCCTAACTGAAGGCTCAGCAAGTCCTTTGATTAATCTAACTTAACTATGAAGAACCCTTGAGATAGCAACTGGAACCAAAGCCTTTAGAAGAGGCCAGACCAAGGGAACACCCAGGTTAGTGGCTTGGAATTTGGGCCACACTCAGGTTGCCTGGAGAGTAGGTTTAAAAGGGCAGACTTGCATATTTCCCAGCTCTGAGTCATGTGGTTTGTAAAGACCAGGAAGACCTTGCCCATGACCAGCTGATTCCACTCTGACCACCTTCCAAGTGCCAAAGGCCTCCCCTGGGGCTTGCTTCCTTCTTCCCTGATCGGCTGAGCCTCTGGAAACATTCATTTTGGCCCATAATCTTTCCCAGCTCCGATGCAAAGCTTACTTCATGCACAAGCAAAAAAGACCCCTCTTTATGGTGACAAAAAGCCCGGGGACTGTGGCTGGTGATGCTAGGACTTGGAGGCCTCAGGGGGACTCTGAAGGCCATTTTTGAGCTCTGATCGATCAGAAGAGGCAACAGGACACCAAGGGACCAGACACAGCAAAGCAGGAGGAAGGATGACAGGTATGAGGAAGCATTTGTGGAAGGAGTAGCCAATTCTGAATCATTCCAGAAGGAGAAATTGGCATTCATGGGTTGAATTATAAAGAGGGAAATTTTAGCTCACCAAAAGAAAGATTTTTGGTAGCTAGGGCTATCCAACAAAGCGGGTGGGAAGAGCTTCGAGGCCTCTCTAGCTGGGATGGACAAGGGCTCTGAGCCCAGCAATCTGGAAGTCAGGTGCACACAACATGGGAGGGAAAGGGGCGGACTTTCTTCTAGCCTCTGTGGAACCCCAGGGCTGGTTAGGTGGATAGCAGGATCCCTGCACCTTAGATGACTCCCAGTCATACTGAGGAGGTGATAGGAGCTACAGCAAGGGTGGACAGGTTCCATCTCACAAAGCCATTCTTCCAAAGCCCCATAAATGGGTGATGAGGATTGTTATACGACTTTTCTACCTTTCCCCACATTTCCTCTTCAAGCAGAACCCCATACTATCAGAGTTGCCACTTTCCAAAACAAGCCCTGGGGCCTAGTCCCAGCCCTAACTGGTGATTAAGCACATGTATCAATGAAAGAAAAAAAAGTGAATAAAAGCAGGGCTTCGCTGTCTCTCTCTGTTGACAAACTCCAAGCAGTGCCTCGCGCCTTCTTGCTGCAGGGTCACATCAGAGCCCCCAATTCCTGTGACTAGAATTCCAATGAGTGCAGACATGTAGTTCTGGTCACACGTGAATATTTGTGTGTTGAACTCACCCCTCAGATCTGGTGAGCAGTAAGAGAGTAAACATATGCCTACATATGAAATGGGGCTTCCACCATGACAAGGGGAAACCGGCCAGAGGGGAGGGGACAGAAGGACCCACAGAAACCCTGCATGAAGACCAGAAGCGAGCAGGGAAACTGGAAGAAAAATGAGGAGAAGGAAGGGCTACACAAGGATTCCCGGGAGGAGCAGGGAGAAAAGGCCAATTTTCTGTATGAAAATGACATGTTGACTGGCCTTGTAGGGTCAACACTAAACATTCATACAGGCATGTGCAGTTCACAAACCACTCACACATCCTTGATGTTATTTGATTCATGCAATGGCCACATGAAGTAGGCATGTTGACATTGTGATTTACAATACGGAAACCGAAGCTGAGCTGGTGAGGTGGCTTGCAGGGGACACGCAGCTATGAACAACACAAGAGGGGGTCAAAGCTAGCCAGGCCTTTTGTCTCTGGGTTCAGGGCTCTTCCCAGGATATTCCATGGCCTCCCATGCCCTATGCCAGGGATCAGCAAACTTTTTCTGTGAAGTGCCAGATAGGAAATGTTTTAGGCTTTTTGGGCCATTTGGTCTCTGTTGCAAAGACTGGCCCCTGCTATAGCACGGAAGCCACTGTAAACAATAAATGAATGGGTGCACTGCATCCCAATAAAACTTTATTTATGGACACTGAGGAATCTCAGAATTTTTATGTGGCATATACTATTCTTCTTTTGATTTCAACTTTTTTTTTTTTTTTTGGTACTATGGATGGAACCCAGGGGCATTCTACCTCTGAGCTACACCTCCAGCCCTATTTTATTCTTTTTATTTTGAAACAAGTTCTCACTAAGTTGCAGATGGCCTCTCTAACCTCTCTAAGTTGCTGAGGCTGGCCTCAACTTGTGATCCTCTTGTCTTAGCCTCCCAAGGACTGGGATTACAAGCTTGTGCCACCATGCCCGGCTCTGATTTCAACTTAAAAAAAAAAAGTAAAATCTAATCTCATCTCACAGTCCACATAAAATAACGGCCCGGGTTTGACCCGTGGGCCATAATCTGCTCCGCTCCCCAATGCCGTGCGCCCTTGGACACGGTTCTGTGCATTTCTAGGCAGGGACTGCAAGAAACTCTGCTCTGTGTCCTAGGATGGGGACAGAAGTGCTACTGGCTGCAGGACAGACACCACACGTGCTAACCACTAGTTAAGCAGCCCAGTGATCTGAAGACTAGGGAACTAGTCCCCTTTCTCCAGCAGCAGGGTACAGAGCCAGCCTATCCTGCCCCCAACATGCTGTGCGGCGGGGCTACACCTGGAGGCTGCTTGAGTCTGAAGAATGAGGGGCCTGGTCCAGGCATGGCGCCTTTAGCCCATGGCCTGGCTGAGACGGAGCAAGGAGCAGAGATAAGACCCGTGAAGGAGAAATTGGAGGCGGGCTGGCAAGGAGTCCATTTCTTTTCCAAGGAAGACCGAGCAAGCCTGGAAGAACAGCAGAGTGATGGATGATGGGAGTTGTTGCCCATGCCAGCTCCAGACTTGGCCTGTGACTTACCCATGTGATGTATTGTCTATTTTAAAATTTTCCGTAGAACTGATTTCTCTCTGGCCTTTCAGCAAGGCTACCATTAGCCTGTACAGGACCTTTGTGCAAATTAGAGAAAAGAAAAAAAAAAAAAAAAGAATCCCTTCTCGAGACACTTTACTGCCATCTGTTGGATAATCGTAATAGATACACAAATCTAGAACTGCTCTGATGTTTAGCATCTCCTTATATAGTTGCACTTGTGCAGTGCCCGACCTTTACATCGGAGCCCGCCCGGCAACTCTGACTTTCAGGAAGAGGCCTCCTTCCACTTCGGTTGGTGTGAGTTCAGAAAGGCCAAACTAATTTGAGCCTTGCTCTGAACAATAGACAATGAGGGATTCAGAGCAGGGATTAAGCTAATCACATAGTGCCTTCCGAAGCCAAACAGAACGGAGCTTGGGTCCTGGGCTGGTGGAACTAGCTGCAGCCTAAAGCCAGTGGCCCTGCCTCGAGGCTAGAGCAGAGCGTAGTCGGGTTCTTTTCGCCCCGCTCGGTGGACACGCATGTCCGGCCTTTCCTCTGCAGGCCCAGGCAGAGGCACAAGGCCGTCCCTTGGAACAGGAAGTCTATCCCTGAAGGCCGGCGGAAGCTGCCTGCGTAGGCTTCCAGAAAAGGCAGGCACTGGCAGGCCCCAGCTGGCTGCCGGCGCCTGGTGCGCCAGCCGCCCCCACACCCTCCCTGCGCTCTGTCTGGAACAGTGCGCGCACGCAGCAGATCATCCGCAGAGAGCTGCCCCCCGTAGGGGAGGCCTGGGCTGAAGGCCCGGGGCTCCAGGCAGGGCGTAGCATGCACTACTGAGCCTGGCCGGGCCGCTCAGCCCCAGCTGGGGATGGCAGAAGTCAAGCACATGCCTCTTGCTGGGCCTCCTCACCCGGGAAAGGGACCTCCCACGCCCGCCCGACACCACTTGAGCCTTGAGACGCTCACGCGTGCAGACTGTTTCAGGAGGCAGCGACTCCTGAATGAACCGGTGGGTGCACGGCGTTTCTTTCCCTTCCTTAACCCCCTCCCTAGATCCCATGTAAACGGGACGAGGCCTGAGTCATTTTGGCAGAGGAGGGCTGGGGAGGCAGTTGGGAGGAGGCTGATTGGGCTCGATTTTACCCCACCCGCAAGTGGATCTGCAACGGTTCACACCCCAACACCCCCCACTTCCGCTCCCCGAGCGCCAAGGCGCTGGAAGTGAGACTTCACAGGCGCTGCGTAGGAGGAAGAGAAGACAGAGGGAGAACACCTCAGCGGGACTGCCCTGGGGTGGGGGATGAAGTAGAATGTTCTCTCCCAGCCAGGGGAGGCCGCCACTGCTCAAGGCTGCAGGGGTGTTGGGGGCTGGGAGGGCACCCAGGGTGGACAGGTAGGGCAGTGCTGGGCCGCTGTCACGGGCCAATGAATTCTCTCCAGCCCACGGACTCCAGTGCTCCCACCTCCCAGGCTGTTCCTAAAAATGTCTCTTCTTCCTCTTTCCGGGTTGCCCCAGGCTCTCCCAACTCCAGCCCACCTCCCATCACCTCCTGCTTGGACTCTTTGGAGCTCCCCCATGGGCTCCCCTCCGCTTCCCCCTCACAGCTCCGTCCCCTCCCCTGGCCTCTCCTCCTCTCTATCTCTCTGCTGTCTAGCAAACAGAACCAGGATGCTCTGCTTTCCCTTCAATGCCCCTGACCTGGTGGCCCTTGCAGACACACATCACGTACCAAACTAATGAGAGCCTCTCTGGCTTACCCAGGACCTGAGGACACACACTGACCACCTTCCAAACACACCTGAGGACCTCTCAACAGAGCCTGGTTGACATTACTCAGTCATGAATACCCCTTCGTGGTCCATAACCAAGGAAAAGCATTCCATCCCTTTCATCACCCCCATGTAAATATACAGCTGGTATGGCTTCCTAAGAAACTGTTCAATGTGAGCCTGGTGCTCCCAGGTGCTGGACCCACGGTGGGAAGAAGAGGAGCTTCCAGTCCTCTCTGCCATCTTGCTCACCCCCACCCAGCTCACTGCCAAGCCCTGCGGGGCTCTGTCTACATGCCGGTTAGTCTCTTCCTTTGCCCCATGCCTGCTGCTCTAGGAAGACCCTTCCCATCCACCTGCACACCCAGGAAGCTCGCTCCAGTCTCTTCCCAGGCTCTGATGCACTGCTGGAGGCGATCTCCCCAGAGAAGTGGAAAGCCAGCACTGCTCCCGTGTGGCTGGAGGAACCTGAACCTCACACAGCCGTCCCTGAAGGCGGGCGAGCCGAGTGCGTCAAGGTCTTAGCTTTGGGCAAGTCCTTGAGCCAACAATGCAATCCCTGTGCACAGCAATTCGTTTAAGTAAGGAAGTAATTATGCTCATAGATCACCTGTAAGGATGCGTTTTATTGGTAATAATAACAAAAAACTGGGAACTTAAAAATATCTAAAATGGGAGACTGCTTGCATGAACTATGATATTCTCCTATTCATGGGCCACTATGCAGTCATTTAAAATAATGGTTGGAGCCAGGCGTGGTGGTGCACGCTTGTAATACCAGTACTTGGGAGGCTGAGACAGGAGAATCACAGGTTCGAGGACAGCCTCAGCAAATTAGTGAGGCCCTCTGCAACTTTGTAAGCCCTGTTTCAAATAATTAATAATAGTAAGAATAGGTCTTGGGGTGTCACTCAGAAGTAGAATGGCCTGGGTTCAATCCTCAGTACCACAAAAATTAATTAATTAATTAATGGTTAGGGCCAGGCATGGTGGCACCCACTTGTAATACTAGTACTTGGGAGGCTGACACAGGAGGATCACAGGTTCCAGGAAAGTCTCAACAATTTAGCAAGACTTTCAGCAACCTAGTGAGACTGTGTATCAAAACAAAAATTTTTTAAAAGGGCTGGGAGTGTAGCTTGGAGGTAGAATGCCTCTGGGTTCAATCCCCAGTATCAATCAATCAATAAATAAAAAATAATGGTTAGAATATTATTCAATGCTGTATTATAGTAGTAAGTGAAAAACAGGGCTACAAAATTCAGTATAATGCAATATCATTTTTAAACAACATATAGTATTTAATACATTCATGCATCTCCAAAGAAATCCTCACAGTAACTGAGTTCAAGCCTCTGGGTTTACTCCTGGTTCCAACTTTACATACAAACTAATTTGCCTCTATGGATAACTTCATCTGTGAAATGGGAATCATAATAATAAAACCTTCCTCGTGGGTTGTTGTGAAAATTAAATGGATATTATGATAAATGACAGATACATAAGAAGGTAGATAGAGAGATAAACAATTAGTTGAAAATGACATATGTCATTGAGTAAGCACTGAATAAAAATTGCCTGTTGTCCTCTTTGGGTAACAGGATTATGGAAGATTGTACTCTTCTTCTTTTTCCTATTTTACAATTTGCACAACACTTTTGAAGTTTTCCAATGACCATATTTTTCTTCCTGTGACTCAAAACTAAAGATTAAAGTCACCCTGAAGCCAAAACTTGGATTTGTTCTCTGTAGTTTGGAAGAAACCTTTGAAAACTCCTGCCAATCTACCACACCCTCAAGCTGGCTTGGGGACCACAAGGCCTTGAGCTGCTCAGAGTGACTGCGAGGCTGGAGGGAGGAGGACTGGGGACGGGGTGGAGGACGGCAGGACACAGGTGCAAGGGCCAGCAGGTGGACTTCCAGCCTCGGCAGAAGGGACCTTTCTCGACTTTCACTGGGCTCACTCTGGCCCACATCTGGAACTCAGGGAAGGTCCCGTCAGGAAACCACTGGCACCAGAATGGACACCCACAGCTGGATCCAAGCCAAGGCAGCATCTGTATCCTAAGTTCAGGTGTTCACGGGTACAAAATGTGGCACAGAGAAAGTGCTATTTCCACCAATGGGAATAGAAAAGATTATTTTAAACACCTATTTAAACCCAGAATAACCGAGTTTAGAGCAAATATATATACAGCTCCATGCTTTCTCCAAAGATTCTTGCTGCTGGATTGAAGAAGAATGTGGCAGAAAGTGGCTCTGAGGTGGGGGCAGAGGCCGCAGTGAACCTTTGAGTTGGAGAATGAATGAGACCCGGTGCCAACAGGGCCTGTCATCTCCCCGAGGACCCCATGCTGTTGAAAGCTAACCCACAAGGCCAGCTTGAGCATCACGTCCTCCAGGAAGCCCTCCTGACACCCCCCCCCCCGCTAGGCTCCTATTGGTCGGGCCGTCCCCACTGATGGCATTGAGCCCTCTTCAATGTGACCATTTCCCAGCCTGATTGTCCTCTCTAGCTGCTAAGCTCCTAGAGAGAAGGACTGTCTATGATCACCCTGAGCACAGTCTCTGGTGCACAGATGATTCCAAAATAATCCATTCACTGAATCACTGAATGGATGCACTTAAGAGCTGCAAAGATAGAGACACATAAGCAGGCATCATGAGCTCAGGGCTGCAGCTCTGCCCTGCCATCCTGCTGTGTGACCAAGAGCAGGTTGCTTGATTCCCCTGAGCTTCTGTCTTCACCTCTACAAAATAGAGGAGGAGTAGATAAATCCTTTCCAGTCCTAAAATTCTCTGATATGCCTCGCTGAGGCCTCGTTCCGAGTGGTTCTCTCTTCCCACTCTTTCCGGAGATGGTTTTCTGCAGTGCTAGGTGGGAGCAGATCGGGTGGGCGGGAAGCTGCCGTGAAGTTCAGAGGAGGAGAATGCGGCAGGGCTGGCTGGGCCCTGTGTCTGCGGGGCTGGGGCCACCTCCACAGAGTGCCAAGGAACAGCGACTACCAAGCAGGACCCACAGGAAAGAGAGGCCTGGGTAATGGTAAAGCCAGTGATGGGGGAAGCGTCAGGGCCAGGGAGGAGAGGTGGGGAGAGAGAGCTCCCTGCAGCCTCAGCTGGCAACAGCCAAGGTCGGAGCCTATTCCCAGTGCCTCTGTGAGCCTGCCAGGATCTTGGCACCACATGGCTCCAAAGTTCTTTCTGAGAGGCCAGACCCAGAGTCTGTGCATCTCACAGTCAGACCCAGCCTGGATGTGGGGGAAGAGGAAAGGAACATCAGGCGCTTAGCCATGGAAACAGCAACCCGAAACCGCATCACTTACTGAGAGCCTGCTGCATGCTGCCGCTGTACCAATGCCTTCAGGTTCATTTTCCCAGCTAGCCTTCTGGGGTGGACATTCATGTTACCCTCATTCTCCAGGTGAGGAAATAGAGGCACAGAGCTTAAGGCATTTGCTCGTGCTGGCGTAAGTGGCAGGGCCAAGTTTTGGTCAGAGAGAATGGGGGTCCAAGACCACGTCCAAGGGAGGGGGGATACACAGAAGACAGAAAGTACAGGGGAAATGAAATGGGGGAGAAGTACCACCACAGAAGGGAGGGCACCAAAGCCAGTCGCCTCCTGCCCCAGAGCCAGAGGGCTGGCCCTGGACCCATGCATTCTCTACTAATCCCCAAAGACCTCAAGAGGCCGCCTCTTCAAGCCAGTGTATGAAGAAAGAAACAGGGTGGGAGAGGAGCCGAGACCTGCCTCAGGTCGCATGCTACTGGGTGGCAAAGCCAGAACTGGAACACAGCAGATACATTACTCTCATGTGCTTTCTGACCCAGAGAGCCATATTTTAACATTAGTGGTTTAATTACACAATGGCTTTATCCAATAGAATCTGGGAGTAAGTCTGGGCTACTGGGCTCTTTGGCAGAGCTCTTGTGATGAGTGTTTGTCATTTGTTTGTTTTTGCATTAATCACCCAGGCTGATTTCATTTGCGTTTGCTTTGGTATCACACAGTTCTCTGGAGGGTCCATAATCCACTGCAGGTCAGTACAATTTGCACATGCCCTTAATATTATTAATCACAATCCCTTGCTTACCACGTCCTCTCCTCCTATGCACCCTGGGTACCGTGCCCAGAGAGGTCTGGCCAGAACTGAGTGCACATCTGGAGCTGTGTGATCATCACTGGGTAGCATGGCATGGGCTGTAGTGAAATTATAACCCAGTTACCTGAAGAAATAGCCAAGAGTAGAAACAGTGATGGTGCTGAGAACAAGAAAGATCCCACTTCTACCTGTCCCTGAGCTCTGGGCCACTTTTAGCCCCCTGAGCTGCATGTTTCACTGGACATGGGGTGGGGGGCAATTCACTTGCCCAGCCTGGCAGTCCACATGAAAGCATTGCCCACTCCTCCCACCACGCACATGCTCCTGGGCCACCTGCCCAAGGCCTTGCTGCTGCTTGTAGGCCTTATTTGCCCTAACAACAACCAGCCCTTGGTCTCTTTGAAGCACATGACAAAACTGGCTACAGCCAATTATTATTATTGCATTCTTTTTATTAACTAACTAAAGATTATTCGATGTCTTCTCAAAGAAGGCTTGTCCCTAACAAAGCCTAAGGAACAGACCCCAGCTAGGAACCAGAATGGAGACAGGCCCAGTTTTAAGACTGGGCCTCAGTGTTTCAGGGCCCTCTCCCACTATTGCTGATGAGGCTTAAGCCTAAAACATTTATGAGCCATTGTGCTTGGGTGCGTATGGCCCCGGGATGTGAACAGCCCCCAGGCCAGCTGGAACACAGCTCTTGGCTCCAAAGGCCTGCATCGTGGCCAACTGGCAAAGCTTTCCCAAAGCGATGTGGTGTGGGCTTAGTGTTAGTGTAAACCACACTATCATCTCAATGATCTTCAAGGTGGGAGGATTTGTAGGCTGGCACTGCGATGTGGGCAACTGCTTGGCCAGAAGGCAGGAAGTGACATCATATCGTCAGTGAGAAGGCCAGGCAAGGTCTTCCCTACAAAGGTCTTGCTTGTGTCTCCCAACTAGGTGCAGACACCCCAAACCAGACTCCTTTAAGACCCAACACTGGGTCATCCCAAATCTACCCAGAGAGATTGTATCGTCTCGTCAGGCCTTGTTCAACTCAGATACCCCTGCAACTCATGCTTCAATCCACCCCAGGCTTGGGGTATGCCCTGAGCATCCCTGGGGTCACAGGAGGGCTGGGTACCTTGCATCTTCAGTCAGTGCAACTCTGCAGCATGCTTATCAATTGCACCTGGATACTGTGCCCCCTGAATGTCACACTAGAAGTGATGACATCAAGGTACAGGTATTGAAGTCGGCAGGTGAGAAACCTTAGGGGCAGGTAAAAGAGAAAGAGGAGGTTCTTAACTAGCAGAGTGCTAGAGAAAGCCAGTGCTACAAGGGACCTCAGGGAATACCTAGTCCAATCTTCCAGTAAGATGAGGAAACAGATGTGGACAGGAGGAGTGACTTGCCCAATGCTACACAATTCCTAAAAGGTAAGACTAGAAACCCCCTCCCCTGGGAGAGCTCTTTCCACCGATCTCTGCCACCATTCTATGTAAGTGGGTGTGCCCACACATGATGCCCCAAATGCACACAAATCTATTTCCAACAAATGTTCATACAAGTCCTTGAGTCCCAAGGTCCATGGCAGCAGGTGAAAGGACAATCACCAGGTGGGTAGGAGCAGACCCCGGTGCCTCCTGGAGCAGCCTGGGCTTGGTGGGAGAGACAGATAGACATGTATTAAGTAGTTAGTGCCCAAGAGACTAGTGGTAGTCCCTGCAGTGTGGTGTTTCTCAGCCTTTATCCATCCCCCAACACCTGGGGACTAGACCCTGCTCCTTCAGCCACAGTAGCTTATTCCGGCAGCCGCTCAAGCTGATGCTTCACCCCCAAACTCAGCTTCCAGCCAGGGGCTGCTATCAGTGTGTACATGTCAACACAGCTGCTCAGCCCCCCTGGATTCTGGGTTGTCAGAAGGGTGAGCCATTCCAGGAAGGAAGGAAGGGAGTTGGGCATCCATGACAATGCAAGGGATGCCAAGAGGCAGATGGCAGAAAGGAAAAATCACGGCACTTCTGGAGTGATTCAATAGCCAAGACTGTGTTGCCAGGGATAATAAATGCAGCTATGCTGGGGGAGTGGCTGCCAACTTTCCACAGGCTTCGGAAGATGCCAGGACCCCTGACGCCCACTCTAAGTGGGAGACAGTCATAGAGACGGCTGCTAAGTCCCCGTGCAGGCTCTTCGTTTGTCTGAAATGCTTAATCATGGGCGATGTTTACCTGGACCGTTCCATCAAGATGCTGGGGGAACCAGACTCGACTGGGACCCTACTCCTGCTGATTGGCATGGGGAGGAGGTAGGAGAATCCGGGGTCTGGAAGTCCTTGGCAAGAACTGAGAAGCTGGAGTAGAGCAGGCAGCTTACTTTTCTTACAGGTGAACAGGATCCCTTTGACTGCAAGGTCAGTACTGATAGATTGTCACTGTTAAAAATAATTAATGACCATTTTGAATGTATTAAGATAATTGGGGCATCAAGGGAGACTAAGTAGCCAAAACAAACTTGCAAAAGTTCTAAGTTGCAGGTATTACACCTTCTGATCTCGAACCTTACTACAAAGTAACAGTAGCGGTACTGACACAAGAACAGACATACTGACCAGTAGAATACAACAGAAATAAACTCTTAGGTATATAGTCAAATGATCAACAGAGTAAAAAGGTAGCCCAGGAGATGGGGGCAATAGTTATACCTCATATATTTATAATGGGTTACTATCTAGAAAAATAAAGATACAACAGCAACAACTCGATTTAAAAAAAAAAAAAACTGAGCAAAGAACTTGAATGGACCATTTCTCCAAAGAACATATACAAATGAGCAAGAAACACATGAAGAGATGATCAACATTGTGAATCACTAGGGAAATGCAACTGAAAACTCCAGAGAGATATCATTTCACACCCATTAGAATGTATTATCAAATAAATAAGTAACAAGTGTTAGTGGTGATGTGGAGAGATTGGAACTCTCATACATTGCAGATGGGGATACACAATGCTGTACAGCCACTGTAGAAAACAGTATGGTGGTTCCTCAAAAGTCAAACATAGAGCTGCCATATGAACTAACAATTCCATTCCTCGGTTATATATATGTAAAGCAGCTTGAGCAGGCATCTATGCATCTGTGTTCACAGCAACTTTATTCGCAATGGCACAAAGGCGGAAATAACCTAGATGTCCATTGATGGATAACTGAATAAACAAGATGTGGTATATGCATACAATGAAATATAATTTAGCCTTACAAGAAAACTAAATTAGGACATGTGCCACAGAATGGTTGAACCTTGAAGACACTGTGTTAAGTGAAATAAACCAAGTACGAAAAGACAAATACTGTAGGACTCCACTTACATTAGGTGCCTAAGAGTAGTAAAGTTCATAGAAACAGAAACTAGAATAGAATTTCCCCAGGGCCAGGGAAGGAGGAAAGGTGGAGTTAGCGTCTAATGATAACAGAGTCTCAGTTGGGAAGATGGAAAGTTCTAGAGATGGATGGTAGGGTTGGTTGCAAAACGATGTGGATGTGCCGACTGCCACTGAAGTGTGCACTTAAAATGGTTAAGATGGAAACATTTTTAATGTCTGCTTTGCCACAATGAAAAAGAAGAAGATGATGATGATGGAGTCAGGGAGGCCCCTTAATGTGTTCTGATGAGCCTCCTGCTGCAGCACAGAGTTTTAGCTTGGGAGGAATCTTGAAAAAGATTCCTGGGGACTCAATCCTGAGAGGACAGAGCCTGGCTTCCAGCAGCTGAAGGGCTGACCTGTGGACACACACTGTGTTATGTCAAGCGAGGACTGGACTGGAGCAAGACAAGCAGGAGTCTCAGATCCTAGAGGCTTTAACTTCAAAAAGATATTTTTAATGGTTGATGCAGCTTAGTAGTGAAGTGGGTTGCTCTGAGAGGCTGGGAACTGCCCACTACTCAAGAAAGGCTGGATACAAACCAAGGCTGGAGAGGCAATTGGTGGGGATGCTGTGGAAGACAGAAGAAGGTTGGTCCAGCTGAATTCCATGATCCCTCACAACTCTCAGGATCTGATAGATACAAACTAATGGCCCTTGGTCTTGCCCTGCCCAAGAGACAGGGAGAAAGCAAATTCAGTAGAGAAGAAGGTGATCCCATTCTAGTCTCAACTCCACTAGTGATTGGCCATTTGACTGTGAACATGTCACTATTCCCTGAGCTCAGTCTACTCGTCTCTGGAATTAACACCTCTTCCTCACCCCATCCCCATTCCCAGAGGTATCTTCAGGATAAAGTGAAGCAAGGACTTATGAAGAGGAAATCCCAAATATTATTGTTTACACCCCTGCCCCATCTCGGGCTCTGCTTTTCCTTCCTCCCAGGTCAGGGCAGGTGATGTTCTCTCGGGCACAGTTCACACCCGACCCATGACATGTGGAATGCTAGCAGCAGTAGATGAGGGTCATCTAATGACAAGTACTCACGTTAGCATGTTAGTGTGTACCTGATATTTATAGCAAATGATAACAGTTTTTTTATGATAGTGATACAACTCTTTTAAAAATAAACTTACAAGTGAATGTAAGTTGTAAAAAGTGAGTTAAAAAAGAATAAGCCATGAATAACGCAAGTTGCACTGGAATAAGCAAAACTTTTGAAGGTGGCATGTGAGTGGCTGGGGTTTGGGAACCTCCAGATGGATTGAGGGTCTCAACAATCTGCCTCCTCGGCCCCAGCCATGGATCCCCAACGCCCGGAGATCAGACACAGAGAAAAACAAAAGGCAAACCTGTTTTGGTGGGTTCTGCTGCCAAGTTTTGTGAAGTTCCAGATGCAGGGATTTTACTGACCAACTGAGAAGAACTAAGGAATTGAACTTGGTCCAGGGTCTGTGAGGTTGATCAACTTCTACCTCCCTCCTTGGGGACCTCCTGTCTTTGCTTTTCCTGAGGTCCACCTTCTGCTCAATGGGCTCACTAAGAAAGAGGGCATCCCTAACAAGTCCATTTCTCTGAAGGTGTTAGGGATACATTGGGTACTTTTCCAAGAAGTGCATTTAATGAGGAGCCTGACCAGAAACAGCCATCTCCAGGTAAATGGCGGCACTGAGCCATGCAGGAGGGGTCTCCTTATTCGAGGCAGCAGCATTGGTAGCCCACATCCCCATTTCTTCCACAGTAGGATGAGCTCCCTTCATGCCTGTTTTGAAGCATGAAATGTGAGATCCCCATTAAAGGAATCCCCCAGAAATCTGGCCAAGGCCCTGTCCCCTCCATGTCCACAGTGACCTGTGGATCATCTCAGAGGGTCAGTCAGTTATCCTAAAACACTTGCCTTCCCTGAAGACCAGGAATAAAAAAAGATTCCAGTTGATTATCAGTTGGAACTTTAGAGATGGGCCTTGGGGTGAAAAAACAAGGCTCCTAACAATCCTCCCTCCCCTGGGTAGGTAGTGTTTGGGTTGATGGTATAGACATTGAAAATGTTCCTTTTCCTCTCTCCTACTTATTGCCCACATCCCATGTTTTGAAATACTCCTCCCATCAAACTGCATTGATGAAGAACTAATTATCTTCCCTATTTTTTTTTATCATCAAAGATCTCCAGTGGCAGCCAAGTACCAAGTTGGTATAATTCCAGGTGAAAAGCAAAAAACATAACTTTTTTTTTTTTATCAGTGCAGTCATTTCAATATTTAGATTCCTTTCAATATTTTCATTCCTTTTTATGAAACTCAACATAGAAATAGTAAAGTACAATGCCCCCCAGCCCATTAAGGGGGCAAGGCCCAGGCAATGACTCAGAGATGGTCTGCAGGGGCCTTGCCTCTAAAGGGCAAGAAAACATCACCTGGAGTGACTCTTGAAGAAAACTGAAGAACTGCTGGGGATTACACCAATTCTTTCTTAATGGGGACTTTTCAGAAGCTCTTCTCCTGACAGTTATACCTTGGACTTTGGTGCAACCAAAGCAGAAGGTAAGATGAAGAATTAAAAGTGGGAAAGGCCAAGAAACGTGAGACTAAGAGAACAAAAGAGGAAGATAGCAAGCTGGGCAACTTGCTAAGGACTGGTCCTGATAAAGAGAATCGATCAAGAATTAAAGGTGCTTAAGGTCTATGGGAGAATCTATGAAATTCACCCCAGTGGAAAAGTCAGGCAAAGCCATGATCAGATAATTCAATCTCTCTCTCTCTCTCTCTCTCTCTCTCTCTCTCTCTCTCTCTCTCTCTCTCTTACACACACACACACACACACACACACACACACACACACACACACACACACATATTATCCTATAGTAACCATTTTACTACCTATAATGTATCTCATAACTTCATGTTGTAAACCTTGAACATATACAATAACATTTAACAAAAGACAATAAAACAGAAAAACCAACAGCCAATAAACTATGAAAAATATTCAGCCTCACCAATAACCAAAGAAAGAACATTGAGACATCCCTTTTCCTAGCGACTAGAAAATGACACCACAGCACTGCTAAATACGAGCAAGGGTTATGGACATGAATATTCTCACATAGTTGGTGAGATTGTGCACACATACTTTCAGGGCCATTGGGAAATGCCCCCCCCCCCGAAAAAAAAGCCTTAACCTAGTACACACCTGCAATCCTAGTACTTGGGAGGCTGAGACAGAAGGATTGCAGGTTCAAGGCCAACCTCAGCAATGTAGTGAGACCCTCAGCAACTTAGTGAGACCCTGTTTCAAAATAAAAAATAAAAAGGGCTGGGGGTGTGACTTGGAGGTAAAATGCCCCTGGGTTCAATTCCCAGTGCCAGAAAAAAAAAAAAAGCCTTAACTATATACACTCTATTTGACTTAGAAATTCTACTTTGCAGTTTATCTTAAGAATCATGAATCTGTACAAAGGTTTAGATGATTGTTCTAATAGCATTTTCTATAACAGCACAAAATATTCAGGGGTCAATGCCATCTAAACATCCAATGATAAGGAATTCAGTGAGTGAATGATAGCGTTTCCATACTCCAGAACACTACACAGTCATTATAAGTAGGAATGTTGAGTAATGCCATAGAAATAACATGATGCAAAACAGAGGCTATCATAGCAGCTCATTATTTCAAGATTAGAAATAAATGCACAAAAATGTCATTAGTAGCTGTGAACAGTGGCACACTCCTATAACCCCAGTCTTTGGAAGGCTGAGGCAGGTTGGAGGCTGGCATGCAATAACTTAGCAAGACTCTGCTTCAAAATAAAAAATTAAAAGGGCTGGGGATGTAGCTCAGAGGTAGAACGCCCCTAGGTTTGATCCCTAGTACCACAACACACAAAAAAAGTCATTTAGTGTTGTTTTTCCAGGTTAAAAAAAAAACAGATAGAATTACACGTATTCTTTTTTATGTTTGCATATGTCTATTTTCTAAATATTCTTCAGTGATCAAATTTGGGTTTTGTAATAAGAGAAAAATAACATCTTTTAAAAAAAATGAATCAATGAAGTTGCAAATTATTATGATAGGAATTACAGAGAAACAAGTCAAGTGTTCAATTGACTGGGAGGTGGAAAGTCAGAGGTAGATAGAGAAATTGAGGGTGGAGGCCCGTTGGACAGAAGGTATGTTTATTTCTGCTTGGCTGGGTTGCAAGAATCGGTGAAACTTGGAAACCACACAGGTGCATGCTGGAAGGCAGAATCCAATGATCATGTTAACCTTCCATTGTTCTGTTGAGTAACTGTAGGGAAGTCATTTCCCTTTCCTGCCCCAAAGTCCCTTTTGCCTCAGACGGCCCATGAATCTATGACAACAGTGTCTTGTGATGATGGTGTCTGCATGCAAGGCCCTCCTTCTTGAAAAGACAGAGGAACAAAGCATATAAATCCACACCCTGAGTCTCATGTCCTTTCCCCCCTACTCTTGTTCCTCTAACATCTGGACCTCACCTGACCTCATTGCTGCACAGATGAGTGTGTGGATTTGTATGCTTTGTTCCCCTGTCTTCCCTTATTCCTGCAGAGCTAAGATGACTGAATTTGAGGCCTTTAGTCAGAGATGACAATTGAAATAAGTTGTTCTACTCATAAAATTGGGAGGAGCCAAAGGGTAGCATGACAGGATTTGGAAGCTGCAAGTTTTGATTCCCATCTGCCAGGCCCTGGCTGTAAATTCACATTTCTTGGGCATCATAAGGAAGGGAATAGGAAGATGGGGAAGGCTACCTTGATCTCAGGAAGTGGCTCTCAGTAGACACTCATCAGCCCAATCATTGAGAAGACAAGATGCCCTCCAGACTGAGTCTGTCCCTCCATCATGCCTCCAGCTCCCCTTGGATTTATGGATCTACTTCCATAAATCCCCTGAAGACATAATCTTGATTGTTGGAAGGCTACAAAAAGAAATAGGGTAGCACTGGATCCCGGCCAACAGGAGCATCCTGGAGAGGTGTCAGGGGGAGGTGGGGTTGCCCAGAGCAAGACAGAGGCCTGGGTGAGCCCCGCCCAGGTCAGGAAGGATGGCAGCTGGCCTGCCTAGCCACCTACCTCTGGGCATGTCCATGGGGTTGAAACTGGCCAGCAGGTCACGGCACCACTGACGGTCACCCTCCACCTTGCTCAGCCAGTTATTGCAGTTGAAGTAGTAACGGAGATGAGGCCTCTTCATGTCGGTCACAATCACACGGTCCAGGTACCAGCTGGCGTTCAAGCCTGTGTTGTCATGCTCGATCCTGGGGCAGAAGCCAACACCCACACCTTCACTGGCAGAACCAGGAGGACACATACATACTGGACTGCCTAATGATGACTCCAAAGAGAGGGTCAATCGTTTTGTTGCTTTAGCTCCTTTACAACGGATTTCTTGTCTATGTAAGGGATATACTTTGCAAGGTGGAATTATTGTGTATATTAATACACAATATATTGCTACACTGCCTACCAGGAAATTTTTTCCTTCATAGAAAATCCAGGATTCCCAAGGCTTAGATGGTACAGTCTGAATCCGCCCCTCCACCTCCTATCTGGTCAGTGCTGCCTTCTAACCTTGGTCCCTGGAAGCATCATTTGCTCTTTCTGCTCTGCCCAAACTGTGCACACATACCACTTCCTGAAACTCAACTGAGTCAAGGTCAAAAAAGACAATTCAAGACCTGGCTAAGGGGACAGGTGGCAGGGAATAGAAGGCAGAAGCCAGATAGACTTTCAGGGCATGGCTTGACCCTCAGACTCAGTTTCTCCCTCCCATTGTTCTGAGGTGGTTGAATCCTTCTTTGTGATTCTCAGATACACACAACTAGCAGACACTATATTAGTCCCACCACCCAGGGAAACCATCTAGACCAGGTTGTCCCATAGAAATATAATGTGAGCCACAGGTGTGATTTTAGATTTTTCTAGTTTTCTGAAAGATACAAAGAAATTGGCAGAATTATTATTTTTTCCAGTACTGGGAATTGAACCCAGGGGCACTTTACCACTGAGCTATATCTCCACCCCTGTTTATTTTATTTTGAGACAGAGTCTTGCTGAATTGCCAAATTGCCCAGTCTGGCCTCAAACTTGAAATCCTCCTGCCTCAGCCCCCCAAGTTGCTAGGATTACAGGCACCCTGTGCCCAGCTGGTGAAATTAATTTTAATAATATTTTGCATTTAATTCCACTTATCATTTCAACATATAACCACATAAAACATTACCAATGATATATGTTGCATTCTTTTTCTTGTGCTAATTCTTCAAAAATCTGTTGTGTATTTTGTACATGTAATACATCTTGATTTGGATTAGCCACACTTCATGTGAGCAATGGATACATGTGTCCAGAAGCTGCTGTTTGGGGCAGCATACATCCTGAATCTTCAAATCTGCCCTCCAGATCTTCCCCCAGTACCCCCCATGTCTAGTTTCTTCCACAGAATGTGACCGACCCCTGAACCACCCCAGTTTACATGGAACAGCTCCCCTCTGCCCATCCCAGTAAGGCTTTATCTGCTCAGGTTTTATCCAGGTGACCATGGCCCAGGATAGTACATGACCCAACACACAGGAGGCAAACCTGATGTATTGGGGCCCTTCGTTTTCAGAGATGCATGCTTCTGCTGGCATAGAGCCTGGCACCTAGTAGGACCTCAGTTAGTTGTTGCCTTTCCCCATACACCAAAACCCCCTCCCAAACCTTCCCTGTAAGATCCTTTTCTCTAGCCAGATGTGGTGGCACACACCTGTAATCCCAGTACTTGGGAGGCTGAGACAGGAGGATCACAGCTTAGAGAACAGCCTCAAGCAAGTAGTGAGACTCTCATCAACCTAGTGAGACCCTGTTTCAAAATAAAAATAAAATAGGGCTGGGTGTGTAGTTCAGAGGTAGAATGCCCCTGGGGTCAATCCCCAGTGCCACAAAATAAACAAACAGACAAATAAATAAATAAATAAATAAATAAATAAATATCTCCTTCTCTCCTTGTAACCCGTTCCCTCTATACAGCCAGTGTCCAGGTCCCTCGTGTGCCCCTCACTGCCCCAGCAAAGGCAGTTCATGCTCCCCAACTTTCTAGTGGAGGAAGGAAAATCAAGACTAAACCGGGGTCACATCTGACCCCTGTCCGGGCCCTAGTCTGGGTGCATTCAGACCACAGATGACCTCAGCATTCTGACAGATGAGCATGAACTTGAGTGAAGGTGGTTTGCAGGGACTCAGGGGGAAAGGGGATTGCAAGCTCTTCCTCTGTGTCCAGGCTGGCAGAGTTAGCCTTCCTTGTATGTTCATAGAAAACTCCCTGGAGAGAACAGGATCAGGGCACTCTCTGTCCAAAGGCATCTTGCAATATGATCCTCCCTGAGTGCTCGCTGCTGGCCAGGTACAGTTCTAATCACTAACTCACTGAGGCCCAAGATCACTGCAGATGAGGCACCGTTATTACAGAGGAGGAAACTGAGGCTTGGAAAGGTAAATTGTTCCAAATCCTAGAGCTAATAAAATAGCAGAGCAGACACTTGAATTCTGATGAACTAGTCTCAAGAGTCTTGCTCTTAACCACTGTGCCCTGAGGTCTCTTGGAACATATATGTCAAGTTTGTGAAAATTTTTTCTAGAATTATCTTAACAACAATAACAACAAAAAGTAATCTCTAAAGGGAAGTTTAGGGCACTGTAATGCAGGATGGGAGGGAAAGATCTGGGCCTTTGGTAATCCCTGGAGAGTAATCAATCCCCAGAAATATCTATAATGAAGTCAATTCCTAACCTACTTGCCTTCATCTCCACTCCCAACCCGGTCAAGGGCCAGCTCCTCACCTGATCTTATAGATGAGGCCTACATTGTTGGTTCTCACCCGGAACACATCAACGTTGGCTTTCTCAAAGGCAGACTCGCTCCTGCAATGAACATGTGCACGGTTAGTGTAGATCCAAGCTTGGCTCGCAGGCCCAGGAGGAGAGCCAAGGGCTGGCATCCTCTTCTCTCTCCCTCATCCGCTCCCAGGAAGAGTGGCATGCAACCAGATCCCATTCTGAGATTCCTTCCCAACAAGGTGGGAGAGGAAGAGGGCAAGGTCTGTTGGTATCATCCCTTGCTCTCACACTAGGTTCTCATTTGAATTTGCCATGAGTTATTAAGGCAAGCACAGTGGGCAAGATTAGCCCCATCTTAGAGACCAGTCAACAGCTAGTTGGTAGCAGAGCTGAGATGAGTACATGGCTCTCCACAGTCATGACACCATGCTTGCTGGTTGCTCTGGGCTGGGAGGCTGGAGAAGGAAGGAGGGTGCGATGGATGTGCGGGTGCCCTTGGCAGCCCACTTTGCCACTCCCCCTTGCTTGCCTTGTTCTTGCTAGGAAGAGTTGCAATGGCAGCCCCAAGCAGATGCAGGCCTGGGGGGGCACCTGTGGTCCTGCCATTCCAATGAGAAAGGGAATGCCCCCCCCAAACCAGCAGCCAGGGAAGTGGGGTAGTGAGGGAAGTGCATAGCTGGCATCCTGCAAACATTGTGAACAGAGAAGAATCCACCTGCGCCTTCAGCAGGCCAGTGCACAGGACTGCCAAACCCTGGAGCACCCCGAAGTCAACCTGCTCAGACACCAGAGGCATGCGGCCACTGTGCCTCAGAATCTCTGTCCTGTCGCCATCAGCTCCGCCCTCTGTGTGGGCCAGGACTGCCACCCTTGGAGCCTCGGGCTGCTGGTAGCTCTTCCTACCCTGTAGTTGAGCTCTTTGGGCCTGAGAGCACGGACCTCTCTCTGTGTTCCTGGCCAGGGCTTTCAGAAGGAGCACACGGCCCAGGGGAAAAGAAAACTGCAGAAGACCACTGCCTGCGCTGTGGTTTGGATCTGAAGTGCCTTCCAGAAGCCCATGTGTTAGAGGCTTGGATCCCAGCCCATGGTATATTAGAAGGTGGTGGAACCTTTAAGGGGTGGGGCATAGAGCTGGGAATGTAGCTTTGTGGCAGAGCACCCACCTAGTACCCACAAGACCCTGGGTTCAATCTCTAGCACTGCAAAGGGAAAAAAAGAGGTGGGGTCTAGTGGGAGAAAGTCAGATCACGGGGGCCATGCCCTTGAAGGGGTATTAGGACCCCAGCCCCTTCCTGTCTCTCTCTGCTTCCTAGCTGTCATTAAGTGAGGAGCTTCCTCCACCATTCATTCCTGCTAGGATGTGCTGCCTTGCCACAGGCCCAAAAGCAATGCTGCCAACCAACCTGGGACAGAAATCTCCAAAATTGTGAGCCAAAGCAAACCTTTCCTCTTTTTATGTTTGTTTTTCTTAGGTATGTGTTACAGCAACAGAAATTTAGTAACAGCCTATTTATTAGCCATCAGTGTGTTTCCAAATAAAGGGGGAAGTGAAAGGCCTTCTCCCCAAGGCCGCAAGGCTCAAACTCAGCAACAGAAGGCTCTTCAGATTCTACAGAACCCAGAAGCTGAGACTCTGCAAACAGATCCACTTTGGCAATCGATCTGCCCTGGGGTAAGTTTCCTTGGGATGAAGTTTCATGAGGCAGGACCTCGGCCCTTCTAAAGCAGAGTAGAGCTCATGAAAGTGTAGACTGAGCAGCCTTGTTGGGGCAAAGAGGCTGCAACGGTGCAGTCTGGGCACAGAGCAGGGAGGAGCAGAGTGGCCGAGCCGTCTGGGTCGGCTGGAGTGCTAAGGAGACTCTGGGCTTGCAGTCTGTGCCTGAGCTCAGGTGGGTCTCACCACTGGAGGAAGAGAACAGCCAAAGCAGCACTGGGCACAGTCTGTACTCCACCACTGCCATCAGAAATACGGTGCATGTCATCTGCTAGCACTTGAGAGAGCAAGGAATATAAGAAGTCTCCATGAAGAACCAGTCGATCTCCTTCCTGGATCCAGCACTTAAGGGAAACTAAACCAAACAGCACTCATGGGGGTCTTGCTGATAGGAGAATTCTGCTTCTAAGGGAAAATAACACACCCCAGGTTTTGGTTTAAAGTCACAGCAGCTACTAAATAACATGTGAAGCTCATGGATGTCAAATTTACACACTAGGATTTTGTGAGTGAGAAACAAATGAATAAATGGTATTTTCCCTTTTAGGCAAGGCAACTTGGTTTTAGAATAAATGGACAATAGTTTCTTCATCAAATAAATACCCTAAGGATACCTCCGGAAGCTATATCATGGTATACTTTGCAGCCATTAAAAATCCTATTATAAAATAATATTTAATGAAATAGAAACAGGTTTATAAGTTTAAAAGAAAAAAAACAAGTTAAAATAGGTGTATGAACAGAACACTACAAACAGGATACCATCTCCATTGAAAAACAATAAAGAGTGGAAGGATTTATACAAAAATATCAAGTCTGGATGCTAACACAGGGACAAAGTGTTAGTTGTGTGTTCTATTACTTCAAATTTTCCAAAAGGAACACATATTGCTTTATGTGTTTATGAAATAAAACGTGGTCCAGTGTTTGAGCACCCCTCCTCCCCCTTACTCACCCCACTCCTGCCCACAGGCTGCCAGGGACGAATTCTTGGGAAGGTTTGAAGGTTGACGGGCTTCATTTTCTCAGCGTGCATGGAATTTGGGAAGCAGCTGCCACCAATGAGCAGAGGAAGAGGAGGGCAGGCACCCCCCTTTTTAGTCAAAGATGAGGTGTGACTTAGAAGGAAAGCAGCTGGTTTTCTGGGGCTCCTCTGAGAGCTGCCTTCAACCAAGGGGAGCCCTGCACCCACGGAAAGTTCCTGTGTGCCTGTTAAATACCCAAGCCCATGGCATTACACTCTCTTGGGGGCGGGGGGGGGGGAAACCATGTGGAACCAGGAGAGAAAGATCTGCCGGGACAGGCAGGACCCGAGGCAGATGGAGCCCACCAGCTTTGCCAGCTCAGGGTGACACTGGGTGCTTCGGGATAGCATCAGCTAAGAAGCAAGCTTCCCCAGTGCTCTCAAAATGGAGACTGACCTCTCCTTCCCTGCGCCAGGGGTTGAGGTGTGCCTGTCTCTCTCTCTCTCTCTCTCTCTCTCTCTCTCTCTCTCTCTCTCTCTCTCTCTCTCTCAAAGGCTGGCTCCACCTGTGTTTTACTCAGTGAGGGCCAAACAAGCCCCAAATCCCACCACTCTGGAGTCAGATTCTGAAATGCCCACTTGTGGTACATCCAAACACAAATCCTCATGGGTCTCAGAAAACAGACAGGGGGTGGGGTGGATATTGCAAAGCATAGAAGGCCCCCGGGGAAAGAAAATGCTAGGAATAGAGTTTCTTGTGGGAGGTGGGCCCCACCATGGCTTCTGGTCCCTCCTCAAATAACAGCTAATTGTTGCACTTACCCCTGCCTGCGCCACCACGAGGCAGGACCCGCCCTGGAGAGCCCTTACAGGCTACATCAGGCATTTTAGCTGCCAACCAGAGCGGACAGACTAAAATGCCAGGCATTCTCTGACACTCTCAGATGGTGAGTTCTCAGCAGGAGAACTGTGTTCCAGAAGATACATGAGATCCCATCCTTTTGCCATATTCTGAACACGTGACCCAGTGTTGGGGGTGGCCCTGAGTAACAGGAAGAGAACAGGGAGTCCAGAAGATGGGGCTTCCTCTGGGAACCACGGTTGTTGGCACTTCCCTGGGGTGGGGGTCAAGGTGGGCGGTTCACAAATTGGGGAAGCTAAGTGAATGTGTCACATTTCTTTCCTCCAGAGTCCAGTGTGTACCAAGGAATGCAGACCCCAGACCACAGGGTGGAAAGTATCTTCATTCTAACATCAGATGTCAAAGTTCTTGGAGTAGGAATTATTCGGGATTGGAAGGGAAAATCCTGCTGAGCCTTTTAGGAATGGAAGGTGAGGTCCAGAGACACAGGAGAAGAGGCACAGAAATGAGCAAGAGTCGAGGGCGAGACAGAGGGGGGGGCTGGAGGCCATGGAGAAAGGGGTCAGGAGAAATTGCAAGAAAGGTGGTGACTGGATTTTAACACTAGGTCTAGTGTTCCATTCTAAGTTGTTGGTGTAGGTGTGACATGAACTCTACCCAGTACCCTGGGCTACCAAGGAAGTCTCTTACAAAAATGGGGTGTGTGTGTGTGTGTGTGTGTGTGTGTGTGTGTGTGTGTGTGTGTAATGGACAAGGAGCTGGGTTCCAAATGACATGGTGGATTCGAGGTGGGTTTGGGTGTGGAGAGAAGGGAGCTGCTGATGGTGAGATGTGAGGACATGGTGGGACCTCAAGTGCAGGCGGGCATGGTGATAGCCTAACTTGCACCTGTATCTCGGAGCAGAGACCTGATCTGCCATCTGCTTCTAGAACTCCTGGAACTCCTCACAAACCAAAGCTCCCCTGCTTGACTCCCAGTTTCCGTCTTGAATTGAACAGGTCTCAGATGACAGGAACTGAGTCTATGCAATTTTCTTTGTAGCCTCTCTCAGTTCTTGCTGCAATTGGACTCTGGCCTCCTCCTTCCTCATTAATACTATGGTCAGACGATCTTGGCCGCCACCATTGTAAATTGGGCCTCAGCTTTCAAGTAAGCCACCCCCCCCCCCCGCCTCTGCCTCCTCTCTGCCCCCATGGTGGCCCTGCACTTGCAGGTGCCCTTGCTGCTCCTGGATTCTCACACATTCTTCCTCTCAGTCCAAAGGACCCTTTTCTATCTGGAGGCCCACATTGCACCCCTCCCTGTGGAGTCTCACTCAGGCAGTTGCTCAGTTCTAACTATGCACAAAGGCCAGCGTGCGAGCAGTCCAAGACAACCTGCCCTTGAACCTCATCATGCGACTGCAGCACCCCCTATGCAGCTCTCTTCCACCTCTCCAAACCACCGCTGACACCTCAACTGTGCCCATGTCGATGCTATGGAGCCTTCCTGACCAGCCTGATTGGGGTCCTCATGAGACCCAGGCTCTTGCCATCCCACCTGGAGCCCCACAGAGATCAAGGCCAGGACCCCACCAGCGGCCTCTGGGGTCACTGGGAAATGTTGACTCTAGTCCTCAGGCCTGGAGAAGCCAGCTGCTTTCTTGGCCCTGCCGGCTCTTTCAAAATTTATTCCTCTTAACTCTTTCCCCATGAGAGGGAAGGCTGAAACTCGCACCCCTGGGACAGGAATCATGACAACCCTTCACACTGGGGCCTTCCTGAGAGGATGCTTGACAAGTAAAAAAGATGGAAGGGGGGAATCTGAGGACACTGGATGCATGAAAGGAAGAAGGACAGTGAGGATCACAGAAGGAGAAAGGGGTCCTTTATTAAAAAGGCCAGCAGGCGCGCTAGCCACCGCCAGACACCAACCACCGCTCCTGAGCTAGTGGCTCCTCCCTCCCACGGTGCACACTGGGCGGACGCATGGCAAAGAGGATGGGTATTTCATGTATTCCCTTTACCGTGCCCACATCATTGGAGGGAAAGACATCCACGAGCGAGTCACAGGCAGTGTGAGCAGTACAAGGAGGCGGGTACCCTGTTCTGCAGAAATGGACAAAACAGCATGTTATGCCTGCCTCCATGCAGCCGTGGCAATGGCGCAGCCCACCTTGGGGCAAGCACATATGATGGCCCCGGTCAGACTGTAAGGCAGAGTCCAGAGTCTCCCGGCCAGCACCCACCCCTTTACAGCTTCCTCTGCCACTCCTGGAGGCGCCAGGCCATAAACCCCAGGGGTCACAAGCTAGAGCCCCAGTGAGACCTGAGGGGCGTCTCCTACACCCCAAAGGACCACAGGGCTACGTGGTCAAGTATGAAGTCCAGTAGGTCCAGGATGACCAGCTTCCCCATCCAAAAGCTCCAGACACCGAGCCACTGTGTCCTCTCTAGACCTCGGATTCCCAGGAATGGGTTAGAATAGACCAGTGGTTTCAAATGCTTCTGAGCTGTGGAACTTTCAAACAGGATTTGACCCAGAAACTCAGTGGGTAAGGTCATAAGTGACGCTGTGGGCCTAGAAGTAGCTGTCAAGTCACTGTCCACTCAGCACAGATGGAAAACTAATGGACTAGACCATTCCTAGGGCTCCTAGCCATCTCTGAAATTCTTTCTTTTTTTTATAGTACTGCAGATTGAACTCGGGGGGCATTCTACCTCTGAGCTATACCCCCAATCCTATTTTTATTCTTTATTTTGAAACAGGGTCTCATTAAGTTGCAGAGGGCCTCACTAAGTAGCTGAGGCTGGCTGCGAAACTGGATCCTCCTGTCTCAGCCTCCCATGTATTGGGATTACAAGCGTGTGCCACCATGCCGGCTCTCTGAAATTCTTGATTCTGCTAATTCTTGATTCATGTATGTATATGTGTGTAGGGGGGGTGCTGTGTGTGCCTCTGTGTGTGCATGTGTGCAGTAAGGGCAAGACTAAAGCACTCCCAGCCCCGGGTTGGGGGGTGGGGGAACAGCTATGATAAAGTGGAAGACACAAGGCATACACAGCACACACAGAGACATATGGCTGGGTGTGCATAGCTGGCCCACAGGTTTGCTGTGACGCAGGTACCAGTGAGACCTTGGTGCAGAGCATTTTTTTTTTCTGGGATCTCTATTTTATTCCATTTGCCTATTTGTTTAATCTTTTTTTTAATATTCACTTTTTTAAACTCATTACTCCCTCACATGCACAATCTTCCCTACAGCTCTATGATGATATATGCAGAAACCAAGACCTTGTATACAATGAGCTTTGACCAAATTACGTGAAGCTGGTAGAAAGCCAGACCAGGTTTCTTTGTCTTGAGTGTTTATCACATCAAGGGACAGACTATGAATTATTGGGAGGTACAATTTTGGCATAATGTTCACAAAATTCAGAAAAAGGCTGAGAAAGGTTGACAGAAGATTATTGGGAAATCCCTGACTAATACCTGGTATGTTGTTAGAGGCCCCTCACGGTTTAATAAGCCAGCAGTCAGATATACCTTCCTCCCAAGCAGAAGGTCATCCTTGGGTTCCAGAACTTCATCAACCCAGACTAACACCCCAGGACCACCCCCCCCACCAGGGCCAAGGTGGTACTTACTTGCTGGTGAGATGGAGCTTGGGAGAGAGCCCATTTTCTCCAAAAATGGTGATGAAGACGTTGGCATCTGTCCCTGCACCACGAACATCCCCTGTGGCTGTGACCACCTCGTACACTGGAGGAAAAAAGGAAAAGACAGATCACCGGCTCAGAAGAGAACCCAGAATCCTGTGCAGGTTTGGAGAAACCAGTCCCTGCCAGCCCTGCAAGGGAGGCCCAGGCACAAAGGACTCTGGGAACCCTGCCATGCCCCTACAATCCTCTGAGCCAGGATCAGATCCACATCAGCTGATGCAGGATCCAAACCTCAACATACCACACACTCGTTTTGCAGATGAGAAATCTGAAAACTGGGCCTTACATGAGAGCTTTCCTAAACAAAGTGTTCACAGAAGAATGGCCTGCCTGATGGAAATTCTAGAACCACATTTCATGAAAGATGGTATAACGTCTGGGAATGTTTGATTTGGAGAAAAGGAGTCTGGGGCACAAGAAAAGGACGAGAAATTTATACCAATTGCTGATTCAGGGATACACAGTTACTTCCTTAAAGAGGACACTAGCCATAAATAAATGGACCAATTTGACTTAATTTTAATTAAGACCACCAGGAGAATGAAAAGTCAAGCCACAGATTAAGAGATAATATTTGGAATGCATATAGCTAATAAAGAACTCATACCCAGGAGATATAAAGAATTCACAAAAATAAACGAGAAAAAGACCACACAATTTTTTAAATAGACAACAATTATAAAAAGATAAACATGCATTTACCATAAGATCCAAAATATCCATTTTTAGGTATTGAGCCAAGAGAAATAAAAACATGTCCATACAAAGCTCTATGGACAAAATATTCATAGTAGCTTTATTCCTAATAGACCTAAACTGGAAAGAACCTAAATGTCCATCAACAGGCGAATGACTAAATAAACCATGCTATACTCATATCACAGAAACCACCAAGCAATAAAGAGGAGCAAACTACCAACACACATAGTATGAATGAATTGCAAGCACATTATATGGCACAAAAGTCAGATGCAAAATGCCATATAAAAATATAATGCCAGCTGGGTGTGGTGGCGCACGCTTGTAATCCCAGCATTTGGGAGGCTGAGACCAGAGGATCTGGGTTCATGGCCAGCCTCAGTTACCTAGTGAGGCCCTCTGAAACTTAGTGAGACCCTGTTTCCAAATAAAGAATAAAAAATAGGGCTGGGGGTATAGCTCAGAGGTAGAATGCCCCTGCGTTCAATTCCCCAATACTGCAAAAAAAAATAAATAAATAAAAATAAAAATATAATGCCATTTATATGAAACTCTGTAAAAGATGACTCTAATGTACTGTAACAGAAAGCAGAAGAGAAGCTGCCTGTGTTTTGGAGCAGGGAACTGACTGGGAAGACACACAAGGAAACTTTGGGTTCCCTAAGGTGAATGTTCTACTTATGGACTTACTGGTGGTTATCTGGGTGTAGCACTAACCAAAGAGGACATTTAACATAGATGCACCTTCTTGAAAGTAAATTACACTTTGATATAGTTAAAACATGAACAAAAGGCATAAACAGACATGTCACCAAAGATAATATCCAAACGGCCAATAAAAATAGGGGAAAATGCTCAGCACCATTATTTATCAGGGAAATACAAATTGAAAGTAGAGTAAGATACTACCACACACCCACCAGAATGGCTGAAATTAGGAAGGCTGAGTTACTGTCACTCTCATAGATGAGGGTGGGCACATACGTTGATATAAGCACTGGTGGGTAAACACGCTCCCTCTGTGTCCCAGAAGTTCTATTGCCAATTATAAATCCAAGAAAAATGTGTGCATGAGTTCATCAAAGATGTGTACAAGGTTTTTAGCAGCTTTACTTGTAATAGCAAAATAACTGGAAATAACCCAATGTCTTTCAACAAGAAGATTGTTAAATAAATGGCAATGTATTTATAAGATGCAAGAGTGCTCACCAATATAAAGGCATCAAAACAAGGATAAATCTCTTAGACATAATGCTGAGTGAAAGAGAAGACAGACTGTGTGAAGCGTATTCATTTATATGAAGTTCAAGAACGGAAAAAGCTAACCTATGATGATAGATTCAGGAGGTCTGTTGGCCCTGGGAAGGGGTGTGAGGGAGCTTTGTAGGGGCTGGAAATGTTTCACATCCTGATCTAAACAGTGGTTACACAATCATGTCCAGGTATAAACATTCATCACTCTGTACCTTTATGAGTTTTGCACTGTGTATATATTATTCCTTAATTTTAAAGCTTTAATCTAAAAAATCAATTCATAAACTGAAGAACCAGCTTGTGAAGGTCAGATATCATGTGGAAAACACAAAATTCTATTTTACTCCAGAAGGGAGGTCCCCAACTAATAAATTCCCCTGGTCTGTGCACAGAACTGTCAAAGGCAATATAATGTTGCTCCCAGCACAGAGCCTGGCTTGGGGAGGTGCTCAACACAATTCCCTGGAGCGAATGATTGCCTGGAATGAATAAACAAATGAATGAAATAATCAATGATACTAATTAGGACAATGGAACTAAGCTAACCAGGATTTGAATGCCAGTTCTATCATTATTGACTGTGATTTCAACTGAATTTCTTACTAAGACTCACTTCTCTGAATGGGGATAATTTTTTCCTGGAAAGATTGTGGTAAGAATTAAATCAAATAAACTTTTCAACATTCATAATCTTTGACCTAACACTTCCATATTTGATAATTCATCTTATGGATACGTTCCCATAGTTGAATGAAAAGATACAGATCCCATAAATGGTCACCATTGTCACTATCTATCACATCATCATCACCATTGTCATCGCTACCGCTACAATCACCATCACACCACCATCACCATTACCTCCACCATCATAATCACCACCACAACCATCACTATTCATCACCACTACCACCATCAACACTATCACCACCAATATCACTACCACCATCATCACCACCATGTCACCAATATCAACACCACCACCACCACCATTATCACCACCACTAACACCACCATCACAATCACTGCAACAATCATCATCACCAACCATCATTATCACCACCATCATCATAACCACCACCATTGCTACCATCACCATCATCACCATCATTATTACTACCACCATTATCATCACCACCACCATCATCACTGCCGCCATCATGGCCACCACCATCATGTCATCACCATCACTATCCACTAATAGCCTCCTATGGGGGCTGCCTTGGGACATTGTATCCTAGTGTCCCCTGCCTGGGATGCAGGAGAGGGGACGCCCCGGGGGTGGGGGTGGAAGCCTGTGCAGAGTGGCCTCTGAGACCCCTTCAGTTCTCAGATTCTGGTATGAGTCACTGTCCCCCACCAGGGATCCATCTCCGTCGGAAGGCAGACACAGGCGCCAGGCTCAGACAGCGCTCAGAGCTTTGAGAGAGGTGTCCTCCCTCTTGCTGCTGATGAATTCCCGTGGAGCCAGAAGGAGGCCCAAGGAATGAAGAAGGAGCAGCTGGGCCTGTCTCCTGGCCATTATCCCTCCTCCTCACACTCATCAAGACTCTCTGTGAACTACTAGACCCCAGAGCTCAAAGGGGGTTGGAGACCAGACCTTGTAGAACTAAGAGCGTGGCAGTTCCATGCACTGGAGCTCGGCATGTAATTATGATTAGCTTCAACCACATTTTCCACCAGGGCCCCGCAGCAGACCAGAGAGCAGCGGGTCTCAGTGTAGCAGCACCCGCCCCAGCTTGATCTTCTCCGGCTAGTTTACCACAGTTGAGACTGGGCAGCACAAGAGGAAGGAGCAGCCAGACCAGCAAGATTCAAATCCTGACTCTGCTACTTCCTAACTGTGATTGTGGGCAAGATATTAGCCTGTGTGTGCCTCGGGATCCCGACCTTCACAATATAAACTGCCTCATTGCATTGTTATGAAGATGAAATTGGCTGATATGATTAAAGTGCTTAGCACAGTTCCCTGTACATACTGCATAATTTTATTTGGCAGCACTGAAGGATGAGATGAGGAGCTGCCTTGTGAAAGGATATTTGCAGTTCTTGTCTTCTATCCCCCTTGTGACCTCTCAGAACCTCCGTCCTCCATCTGTTAAAGGGATGAATCACACCTGTCTTGACTGTTCTCAGGGATCTTGAGGGTCAGAGGTGAGAATGGATGGGAAAGAGTTTCCAAATGGGTAAGAGAGGGACATTATGGTCACACTAAGGCACAGACCCCATGAACAGAGTGAATATGAGTGCTAGAATGTTCTTGCCAGCAGCCATGTGTGCTGGGGAGGAGCCCCATGGGAGCTGAGAATGCCTGCGCTCTTTGGAGGCCCCCCCACCACCTGCAGAGCCTCCCCACGCTAGCCGGACAGAGCTCAGAGCATGGCTGGCAGAAGGTGGCCACTCTCACTTGCTCTAGACCCCTTCCTTTCCTACACCCCCAGGAGATGCCCAGGACACCACACCTGGGAAGGGGCCCTCCTGAGCCACAGCCTTGAGGGACCACAGCTGTGACCACCCCTCTGAGCCCAGGTCTGTGGCAGAGGCTGGGTGACAAGGACTCAGAACAAGTGGAGCAGAACCTCACCATCATAAAGTTCAGGGCTGCTGAGGCTGCAAGCCCAGCATCTCAGATTTGCATGCAACAGCAGAACCATCAAAAATTGGATAAAATCTAAGAACTTCCCCACCCCCTTGAACATGGTGGGCAGCAGACTCCACCCGCTGTAAGCATGGAATGAGGGGTCAAGCTTCCTCCCCAAGATGTCCCTCTGTGGCCCAGACCATTCGGGGCACTTTGCCTGATGCAGACCACGTCTGTGGGGTCAGGCTGGAGCACAGCTCCTGGGATGTTCAGCAACTGGACAGCGTGGGGCTCTGCAATTCTGGTCTACTCTGGCCCACTAGAACTCTGCCTAGGGGCACGATGCTAGACTTCCAGTACCATGAGGGCCCTGGCATGGTGCCCACCCTGCTCCCTCCCAGGGGGTTACAACAGCCAGTGGATGGAACCGTAAACCACTCCCAAGACTGCGAGCAGGTCCGCACAGCCGGCACCAGCCCCCCCCCCAAGGGACGCACCCCTGGCCTTGTAGTACTCGTGCTCCAGCTCATCCTCGTCGTTCTCGGACGCGTAGTTCAGCAGCTCCTCCTCGTACAGGCCCAGGAAGTCGATGTCTTTCTTCCTCCTCTTCTTCTTCTGGGGCATCATCCTGCCGGCGGCCCCTTGCTGGTACCCACGGGCTCACGTGTCTCCGTCTGGGCCTCGACTCCTGAGCTGCAGAGCTCACGGCCCCTCCTGTGGCTCCGGGTCTACCCCGGGCTCCCCTGTCCTAAAGCCCTGCTCCTCTTTCTCCGGTCTCCCGTCTCTCTGGCCCTGGAGACAACCTCAGTACTTTTTCTTTGCCCTTCCTGTCCCTGCCCCCTCCCTCCAGCCCCCTCTCCTGCTCTGCACCTGCCCTGAGGCTCTCCTTGGGCCTCATCACTTATACATGAGGATGAAACGGGCTGTCCTCCTCCCCCCTCCCCCGGCCCCTCTCCCCGCTTCAGGGAGACTCAGGTGACACGGAGCGCTAGGCTTCGGTTCCCACCTGGCCTCACAGCAGGGGCCTCCTGGGACTCCTCTAGGCCACCCTGCTGCTCAGGAGATGCCCCCAGCTCTGAACACTGACCCAAGGTCTCTCCTAAGGAGGGCAGCGCCCCAGAACCGGCCAAGCTCCCCGGGCTCAGGGCTCCATTTCTCTTCATTATTCATGACTCTGATCGTCTTACTCAGCGGGCAGAGTTCTTACTGGATCCTTCTCTTTCTCGCTGCTTCCAGCTCCTCAAGACTGCTGGCTTCAGAAAGTGGCCCCTCTTCCAGGGGAGACCGGGTGCACCTCACCAGCACCCAGAGGACTGGCAGAGCAGTTACTAGGACATGATTAGTGGCACTGCGAGGCCAGAGCCCAGGACCCTGGGGAGGCCCACTTATCCTCAAGGGACCCCAGCAACGCTCAGCCAGGTCGAGCCAGATTCACCAGCATCTGCCTTGCCAACAGCTCTGAGTTTACCCATATCGCTCTCTGGACTTTCAGAGGCTTATTTATGCATCACTCCATCAGCAAGGAGAGGTCTCTTATGGTCACTAGACTCTCTGTGTATGTGTGTAATGCTTGAGATTGAACCCAGAGGTGTTCTACCTCTGAGCTACATCCCCAGGGTCATTTTATTTTTTATTTTTGAAGCAGGGTCTCACTAAGTTCCTAAGGGCCTCACTAAGTTGCTGAGGCTGGCCCTCATCCTCCTGTCTCAGCCTCCCAAGTACAGAGATTATAGGCATGTGCCATCACATCTGGCTAGACTCTAAGCTCTCCTTCTTGCTTATCTTATTACAATTTTACTACAGCACCTAAGAGGTTATTATAGTTCCTCACAACTCAAATCATAAGATTCCCATGTAAATTTGCTAAGGCTAGAAAATTTCAATTCATCTGAAACATTCCTCTGTCCTAGCGGTGTGAGGTTGTCGAACAGAACCAAGTTCAATTGTTCTACCTCCTGTTCTGTGGCCTGGGACAAGGCCTCTGTTTACCTACCTGTAAAAGGGGAAAATGACCCACTAGGGTTATTCAGCACTTGGAGAAAGTACTTCAGTCATCAGGAGCCTCTACAACACACTAGAGGTTCATAAATGTCCTGGGCTCCTGCAACAGACTAGATACTTGCCTCTCCCAGATGTGTGTGTTGAATATTAACATATGACAATTCCTATACCGAGGTGATGGTGCGAGGAGATGGGGCTTTTGGGGGTGATTGGGTCAGGAGGGGGGAGCCTCACCTGTGGGGTGAGTGCCATCTGCATGCAACTGTTGTGCTGCTACTCTATAAGCCAAAGGAGGAGCTGTAAAGGGGGACGTCCGGGGTAAGGAGCAGGGCCGTTCCCGGATAGATGGAGGGGACAGCTGAGCAGCAGTGAGTTCAGTTTGTTCCTGTCCTGCTCTTTGGAGCCATCCAGATCTCCCACCGGGGAAGGCAACTCTGACCCCAAACATCCTCACCGCCCTGGAGCCAGCGCGGAATATAGGTGAGGAACAGGAGTGAAGTTTAATGGCGGGTGACGCGCGCCCTCTGCTGGCAACATGTGGTTTGACCTCAGGGATCTTGAGGATTACTAGGAAAAATTATTTTGCTAGGATTACTAGGAAATTACTAGAAAAAATCATTTTACTTGAGAATCTGCTTGAAGCAAAATAATAATAAAATTTTCATTTCTAATTAGGTCTTATTCAGATAAAAATGTATGTCAGAACTTTCTTCTTTCTCAAAAAATTGAAACAAACTGGCATGGTGGCACACACCTGTAATTACAATACTTGGGAGGCTGAGTCAGGAGGATCGAAAGTTTGAGGCCACCCTCAGCAATTTAGGGAGACCCTCAGAAACTTAGTAAGACATTGTTTCAAAATATTAAAAAAAAAAAAAGAAAAAGAAAAAAAGCCGGGCGTGGTGGCTCATGCTTGTAATCCCAGTACTTGGAAGGCTGAGACCATAGGATCCAGGTTCACAGCCAGTCTCAGCTACTTAGTGAGGCCCTCTGCAACTTAGTGAGACCTTGTTTCAAGATAAAGAATAAAAATAGGGCTGGGGTGTAGCTCAGAGGTAGAATGCCCCTGAGTTCAATCTCCAGTACCACAAAATAAAAATAAATAAATAAATTAATTAATTAAAAATAATAGGGCTAGGGGTGTAGCTCAGAGGTAGAACACCTCTGGGTTCAATCCCCAGTAATACACACACACACACACACACACACACACACACACACACACATACACACACACACACACACACACACACACACACACACCATTTGAAACAAATATTTTTAGAGAATCCCATGGAAGTGTAAAATGGTAAAATGGTTCAACCATCTGAGGAAGGAGCATCACTCTCTTAAGTGGTTAAACAAACCTTCTTCGCTCAGCCCAGAAATTCCACTCCTAGGCATTTACATGAGACAAACGACAATGTATGTCCACACAGGATTTGTATGTGAATGACCAGAGAAGCTGTATTCGAAATAGCCTCAAACTGTAAGCAGCTCGAATGCCCACTAGCTGGCCAGAGAGGGAGTAAGTAAACTGAGGTAAATCTATTAGAGGAATACTTCTCAGCAATAAAAAGGAAGTAGGGGCACGTGCTATTACATGGATGGATCTCAAAGAATTGTGCTAAGTGAAAGAAATCAGGCAAAAAAAAATGTGCTGTAAAACTGTTTATGTGACATTCTCAGAAAATAGGCCAGTGGTGGCCAGGGGTTGAGAGGGATGATCAGGGTTGGGGGGGAGATAGCTAATCGGGGAGCACCAGGAGGCATTTTGTGGCCTCAGAAATAGGACACGGGCTCCCCTGTCTCTCTCACGTGTCCTTCCCACCTGTTGACTTTCCACGTCCACATGACAGGCAGCTGCGCGCAGCCATTGGCCCCGCCCCACCCCAGGCTTTGGCTGGCTGTGGAAGGAGCTCGGACATGCTTTGCAGACTCACATCTCATCCCAGGCAGGGCTGATGGCTAGATATGAGGAGAGGCAGGAGGATATCTCAGTGCCAGCCACCTCCTCCTGCCTAGACTTAGCACGAGGCCCTGAACCGGGCAGTGTGCTTAGGAGTCCTCAGGGCTACAGTTGACTCTGGGATTCTGAGCAGTTTCATGTACTGATAAAAACACAAAGGGCAGAGCCGGGCGTGGTGGCGCACGCTTGTAATCCCAGCATTCGGGAGGCTGAGACCGGAGGATCCGGGTTCGAGGCCAGCCTCAGCTACCTAGTGAGGCACTCCGCAACTTAGTGAGACTCGGTTTCAAAATAAAGAATAAAAAATAGGGCTGGGGGTGTAGCTCAGAGGTAGAATGCCTCTGAGTTCAATCCCCAGTACCACAAAAAAAAAAAACCCACAAAGGGCAGAATGGGTGATTACTGAGACCTAAACCTCTGATAACAAGGAAAGCTCTGTTGATCCCACTGACCATTTGCATGTGCACAAAGAGACATAAACAGACAGGAACATGCAAAATGACCTCATTGCCCCAGGCTTCTCCTCCGTCATGTCACTCTTCAGCTCAGAACCTTTCACTTACACTCAATTCCAACTGAATTTTATCAGCCAGGATTCTGGATTGCAAGCAGAAGGAAATAACACTGGCTTATTTAATTTTTTTTAAAGATTTACTTAAAGGTTGATGAGGGGGATCTCAGAAGTTCCCTGAGGTCTAGGAGCCACCATGCTTAGAGGCTGCCCCCTGGAAATGACGCCTGTATTGGTCTGGTGAAGACCCCACAGCCACCAAAGCTGAGCCTGGAAGAGCAGTTTGCATCCCGAACTCCAGCATGAGCTGCTGCGTGCCCCCGCTGGTGCCGATCTTGCCAGAATGGACTCTGCCGCCTTTTACCCACCAGTCTCGGGCCTGTGCCTCTGTCATGTGCCCACCCAGTTGTGGAAAGGAGGCGGGGAAAGGAAGCTTTCAGCATTTCCAGTTGCTACATTGGGAGTTGAACTCTTCTTCAATTTTAGAAAAGCATTCAGCAGCTGAATGCTTTTCTAAAATTGAAGAAGAGTCACAAGAATAACAAATGTCTACTACAGGAACAGACTTCTAGCTCTTGAACTAATAGTACAGGCCCTCTATAACCTGACTCAACCTCCTCTTTATGAAGCCACACTGTAAGTAAACTAAAGAAATTCTAAACAGGCCTGCTGCCTTCCTTCTGCAAGGTTCGGTTCACTTGCACATCATGAATAGACGGAGGGGACAGTGAGCAGCAGTCAGCCCTCAAGTCTTCCCAACATGGGGGCAGCTTTGTTCCTGTCCTGCTGTTTGGTGCCATCCAGATCCCCCACCAGGGGAAGGCATCTCTGATCCCCAACATCCTCCCCCAGAAAAGAGTTTTCGCCTGCATTTTCTATCAGCCGGCTCTCGCTGTGTAACAAGCAGCCACAAAAAATCCAGCAGCATCAGCCTTTGTTCTCACTGTCCAGGGCTGGGCTGAGTGACTCATCTCTGCAGGGCTCAGCTGGCAGCTCCGCATCAAGCTATAGGACTGGCTAGTCTTTTGGGGGGCAGCTTTGCTCTGTAGGGGTTCAAGCTGGGCCAGGCCAAAGGAGCAGCTGTCCCCCAAGGAAAGCACTTCTCCTGGTTTCGGTGGAAGCGCAAGGACAGGCGGGGCAGGAACTCTGGTAACCCAAGCACCTTGAAGGTCTTGACTGGCATCCCATCTGCTCACACCCTTCCACAGCTAAAAGTAACGCAGTGGCCAAGGCCAGAGTTGGGGGCAGAGGAAGCGCCCTCTGCCTTTGTAGGAAGGCCTGTGGAATTACATGGGTGCGCACACAGTGAGAGGAAGAATCAGGATAATAATTAGATCTCCTCCAATTGCCGAATCTTCCTCCTATTGCAGCTCCTTTTGAGCAAGTCCTGCGTACCACCAGGGCCTGGCAGAGAAGGAATGTGGATCTCAAGAGAGTAAATGAAAGCAGAGAGCAGGTGTGGAGTGGGGAGGCCGGTGGCAGGGAGCATGCATAAATGCAAAGAACCTGCGCACATGAGCTGACAGCTCTGGCTTCCACCTATGGCTCCCCGCCCACCACGTGTGCCTGGGTCCTCTCTCAAGGTAACCAGCTGGCCTGGCATCTCAAAATGAGCCTTCTCCTATTCTGGAAGCAGGAGGGTGATGCAGTAGTGTGAAGTTGGTGGTTTCCCTGATTCAGTGAAAGGTGAGTTCCCACAATTGATTGCCTTGGGCAACCAGTCTGGCCGGGTCCAGCTGCCTGGAGTATTAGGACAGCAGACCACTTCCGCCCCCTCCAGGCCAGTCTGCTCAGAGCAGCCAGAGGGATTTTATTTAAAAACAGTCAGATCGTGTCACTCCCCGGTTTATACACTCCAATGGCTTCCCATACCCTTAGAATAAAATCCTAACCTTGCAGGTTCTCCTTCCCTGACCCCCAACCACCCTGGCTCCCACCTGCCCCATTTCCCCAGCCCCACTCCTCTTCCTGAACGGTCTCACTGTCTTGATTGAAAGAGCATACAGTCACCTCCAATGTCAAAGGCAAACACCTTCCAAGAATGTGTGAAGGCAGGCGCCCTCCTCGCTCCTCAGGGCCCCTGCACTGCTCCCCACCTCTCTCCTCTCGCTGGGATTGTGCCCCCTAGTGGCGGTCCAGCAAATCTCTCCTCCTCACCATAGCGCTGCATAGGGCTCTCCTGCCAGAATCATTTCCAAAACTTGGTGTGGGGATGTCTCATTTCTTCCCTTGTTACTCCATTTCCTAGAAAACAAATGACCAATTCCTTGGCCCTGTTTCCCAAATTCCCCCAAACCTAGTGCTGTCTGCTACTTCTAGCCCCGCATCCCACCCTGTTTGACCACACTCAGGAAACTCACACTGCGGTCACATCCAGATCCATCAGCACCTTGTCCCTTCTGTGACTGGTGAGTTCCCAGACCTGGTCACTGGCCACTCCTATGCTACCGCCCTCAACATCTCAAGGCCCCTCCCGTCGTGCCCTGACTCGTGCACACCCATCACCCTGAAATGACTTCTGGACCTGGAACATCCAACAAGCCGGGCTCATGGATCTGATCAAGCACGCCTTCATTTGCATGGTCAGGACAATCTTCCCTTGATGCTAGATGAAATCTGGGCTACACCCGTGACTACAGGGTCACTATTGAGTAGTTCAGGAGTTTTGCAGGCGCCACCAGTGATAAACATGGCCTCCAGTCAGTAATAGAACATACAGTCCCCCACAGGAGCCCACGCTGGGTCCTCAACAGACTAGGACTCCACTCCTCCCCCAGCCTGTGCCAGGGCTGCGCTGCCACCTTGGAGGGGTGGCAGGCACCTTCTACCCTGATGGCCTCCTCGACGTAGCTGCAGGTTCTGAGTGAGTACCTGTCCACTCACTCGGGGCTGGGCCATTCCCAAGGGCCTCAGAGACGTTGAAAGCAGACTCTTCCATGGGGATACTTGTGGGTTTGTTCTCAGGCTTCCCTCTAACCAGGCTCCTGGACACAGCTGTGCTTCCCCTTGGGACGGGCAGTTCCTAGTGCCACCTCCACCCCAGAAGTAATCTACACAGTCTTCCTTGCCAAGGTCCCCTTGCCCTCTTGAGCAAAATGCCGTGGGGTGTGTGTGTGTGTGTATTACTGGGGTTGGAACCCAGGGGTGTTCTACTTCTGAGCTACACCCCTAGCCCTCTTTTATTCTCTTTATCTTAAAGCAGTATCTCACTAAGTTATGGAGGGCCTCACTAAGTTGTTGAGGCTGGCCTTGCACCTGCAATACTCCTATCTCAGCCTCCCAAATACTGGGATTGCAAGCGTGCATCACCACACCTAGTTGCAAAATACCTTTTTAAATGACCCCTGGCCAACCTCTCTGCCTCCCATACATCCCTCTCACCAGGACTCACATCCCTGGGACCCTCCAGCCCAGCTCTGCTGCCGGGCCACTTCGTCATCCTTGGCAAGAGGGGGGCTCTGGCGCTCTGGGAATCCACAGCTCTTCTCTGGCTGATCCCCAGGGAGCCCCTCTCACTAAACATGGAGACTGGAGGCAACTCGGTCCCCACCCCTCCCCTCTAACTTGACGGTGGGGCTCCTGGAAATCCTTTTTAAAACAAAAGTGATCCTGTCAATTCTCTGCCATCCCTTTTGTATCTTTGTGTTAAGAGACCAAGAATAGTGTGACTGATTTTCTGCCAATTTGTCTGAAAATGCGTGTGGGCTCGTGTCCCCTTTTGGAAGTAGCATCCATTGTAGAATGGTGTCTTACTGCAAAGTCCAACTTGTGACCTAGTTTTTAGATCTCTCTTCTCTACAAGCAATTCCACCCTTAGGGAGGGTAATGTTCTACTAAGAAAGTGTGAAGCTAATGAAGCTGGGTACGGTGGCACACATCTGTAATCCCACTACATGGGAAGCTGAGACAAGAGGATCACAGGTTCAAGGCCAGCCTCAGCAATTTAGTGAAGCCCTCAACAATTTAGTGAGCTCCTGTTTCAAAATAAAAAATAAAAAGGGTTAGGCACGTAGCTTGGAGGTAGAATGACCCTGGGTTCAATCCCCAAGGAAGAAAGGAAGAAAAAAAGAAATGAGAAGTGTCATCATCCTTGATATCACCCTGTCCCTCCCCCACCCCACCCCACCCACCCCATCCACCTCTGTGGATTTCTTGCCTCCTCCACTTATCTCTGTGGGAGCTCTCAGCCCTGCCCCCACGACTGTATCCCTCAGTCTCCCATCGCCCCAATCCTTCCCACCAGCGGGAGCCTCCTAACTGGTCTCCCTGAAGGCATTCCCTGTAGCAATCTGGTCCAGAGCAATCCTGCACACCACCCTACAGCCAGGAGAGCCTTTCCAGCATCATTCTGATCACATCCTCTTCCCCCTGCAAGGACTAGCTGATTCTCTGAGAATCAAAATCAGCCTTGTTAATTCCACGGGGGCTGGCTCTGTCCAGCTCTCCAGCTTAATCTCCAGCCCCGTTCCCCTCCTTTTCCTGGCAGGAGCCACATGGGCCTTCTTAGGCGTCCCAAGCTCTCCCCAGGCAAGGTCTGGAACTGCTTCCCCACAACGCCACTTAGCTAGCCCCTCCTCTCCTGGGAGCTCTCCATGGTGCTTGATCCCTGGTCCGTGCACTTGGCCCAGATGCTTGCTGCGCTTGAAACTCCTTTATAGCACACTTTATCATCAAACATTTAGCTGTGGGATTTCCTGATTACTCCCATTTCTCGGGCCAGATGCTATGCCCCATGAGTTCAGTGACTGGGTGTGCATTTACTCACCCTTGTGATCTCAAATCCTCCAGGAGCCTGGCCCAAAGCAGGGACACACAGAAAATACTTGTTGAATGAATGAATTGTGAAAACACTTTTAAGAAGTCCCCCTTCTTACAGAAGATTGACAGCTCTTTTTCTTACTACAATATACAGAAGACAGTGTCCAGGTCTCAGGGAGGACCCTCAAGTAGTATCTTCAGGTTCCACAGTTGTTTGCTTGAGTGTTTAACATTTTACAATTATAATAATGAAACACATAAACACCTTACAGCTGTACCACAATCCCTCTGAGAGAGGAAGTGGTCGTCCTTTGAGAAAACATCTTGGAAGAGTGGAAAGTAGAAGGCAAGCTGAAACCCAGGCTCAGCAGGAGACCAGCACGCAAATGCTTGAATAGCTGCAAAAGGAAAATGGCAGCAATGTTCTGCTGCTGAGAGGGCGTGGGGGAGATGAGGCCAGGGAGGCAGTGAAGGAGGAGGTGGAAGAGAGGAGGGAGGCCAGGCTGTGAGGAGCGCCCTACTGCCCCTGCTGGAAGAGGGCTGGGGCGGGGTCTGGACTGTCCCCACTGGAGGCTGCCTGTTTGGAAGTGGTTTCCATCCCTCCCCTGTCATCTCACCACACTTAGGAACCCATGAATGACCACTGGCACCAAACAAAGGGCAGTGTGTGATATCTGAATAGTTAACAGATGAAAGCACAAACAGGCAGAGGGGACATGAAAACCATCAGCCCTTGGGAGCTTACATGGGGAAGTTTTGGGGAACACAAGCCATCTTTTCTACATCTCTGGAGCCAGGCAGACCCCCCCACCAGGTGGTTTACACATGAAACTTTTTAAAATTATATAATTCTATTTTAAGTGCACTGAAGGTGATTGGTGTTAAAAGACGGTTTTGTTGCTGGTTTTTTTTTGTTGTTGTTGTTGTTTTGTTTTGCATTGTATGTGTGTTTTTTTTTTTCTTTTGCCACGCTGGAGATCAAACCTAGGGCCTTGCACATGCTAGGGAAGTGCGATACCACTGAGCTACATCCCCAGCCCTGATTTTGTCCCTTAAAAGAGGGTTGTTAGTGCTCAGGTGCCTTTGATGTGACTCCAGATCTTGAGAGAGCTGCTTTGCTAAGAGAAGCAGGTCTGCACAGCCACGGTCTGTGTCCAGGTGTGAGCGCATCTGAAACCTCATCTGCTCCAGCACCTCGAGCCCCCAGGAACCCTCACTCCACTTGACTTGGAGCGCACCTCCTCTCCTGGTTAGAGTGCCACTTCTACCAGACACAACAGTCCCCCGATCCTCATGCACCCTCCACACTGCCCAAAGATGTGCCCAGGGTAGCCATGAGCAGGACACCTGGAAACCTCCCCACACTGGGCTGTATTGTTGTCTGCACAATCCAGACATGTGTGCGACACACACACACACACACACACACACACACACACACACACACACACCAGACTCTTTGCCAGTTGAACCATTTCACTGGTTTTTATTGGGTAGAAATTGTGGGCCTTTCAAACACAGTGACAGACACAAAATACCCTGATGATGTTTTGAGACCTCGAGTCCCAGCCAATCACTGCAGAATCACCACTCAAGGACAGCGCACAGCTAGAATTATGCTGCAGGAGTTTGTATGAACCGATGCTTCCAAAACAACATTTGCATAAAAATAGGCTAACGGCTGCAGGCCCTCCTCCCCCAGCCTCTCAGAAGGGCTCCTGGCTCTGCAGCTCTGCTTTTCTCTCCAGGGCCTGGGGGCGCAAACCCACAGAGCAAGAGAGGGGCTTTTGGCACAGAAGGTATTTTGCCGCACCCCAGCAAAGGCCTCCTCTGCTTCCCTTTCGTTCTGCAGAGCAGAAGGCTCCGTAGAGCACTGCGCAGCGTGACTTGGCTCTTGGAAAGGACAGCAGACAGGGGTGGGTCAAGGAACTGAAAGATGCCACTCAAGGATGAGTTGGTGCCACCAACCCCTCAAGGCAAACTCCTCTAGCTGCAGCTTCAGAAGCCCCTAGACAGGGCCTCTGGGAAACAGATGTCTTGCAGGGCTGGAGCTACCAGGTACAGACCTGGGCCCAGCGCAAGCGGCTCCCACAGCCCCTCTGCTGACCCCAACATCGATCCTCACTCCACCTGGGGCGGTGTCAGGGGTGACTCCAAGCAACCCACTGTGTGCTTCTTGAGATGAAATGTTCATTTTAAAAAACACATATGCATACACATGTATTTCACAGTTCAGATGATACGGCATTGTAGATGAGCATTATGGCTTTCTGCAGGGATGTCAGTCCAGTCCGGAAAGGGAATGTGCAGGCCGCCGAGCCCCTGATGCTTTCTTAAATCATGCCTGCAGAGTGAGGCAGCTTCAGGGAAGACTGGCTGACCTTCAGCAGTGGGACTTTCAGTGAGGACCAAACCTCCCCAGGAGAAGTGTAGAGGAGGACTGGCTCCCAGGGAGGGGGGCAGCCTCCTCCCAAACAGCCACTGCAGCAGGGGACTAGTGCCACTGGACCCGATGCCCACTCCCCCCACACTCCTGCTGGCTCAAGCCTGTGGCCTGGATGGCCGCCAAGGACACTGCTGCCTCGCCCTTACTACAGGAGCAGCCGCCCAGTGCCGCCAGTTCTGGTGCCCTGGGCTGGGCCCCTAGACAGGAATCAATAGCCAACAGCCCCCTCCACATAGATGCTGGACAGGCTTCCCAACTAGGGGTAAAGCCCGGGGCTCAACCTACTCCAGATCAGTAAAACAACCCCAGCAGGAAGCAGGAAGTAGCCCAGATGACTAGAGCAGGACACTGGTCACTGCTCCGGGCCTCCGAGTCCCTCCCACCTGGGGAAAACTTGGGTAGCCAACATGGGACCTCCATACTAATTACCAGGGACCTGGGGCATGCTTCCGTCATCTTTCTGGGACTCTGTCAAGAGGGTTGCTATCGTCTGCCCTATCCCCCTCCCAGGGTGTCCCAGAGCCCAGTGAAAAAATGGGTGGTGAAAGTGTTTAGAAAGTAAAAGCGGTCAACTGTGTGGAAAATAGTCGTACTCTTTAGTTCAGAAACGAATCCAGGCCTAAGCTGCTGTGAAGCCCGCTCTGAGCCCCGCTGACGTCCTGGCCCTCCCATGTGCCTTAAAAAAGGATGCCACAGCAGGGCTGGATGTGAAACCAACCACAGCACAAGGTCCCTTCGAGCTGGGAAGATGGCGGGGGTTCATTTGCTCTCCCTCCTGCCCTTTCTTCTTGCGGGAGAGGTAGCAGAAGAGAATCGCCAAAGTCAGATGAAAAAGGCAAGTCCAAGAGAGGGAGGCTCCCCCGCAGGCATCCTGCACCACCAGAAAACAGGCTTCTAGGTAACTGAGGGCCTATCTCTTAAGCACCAAGACTTTTATGAGTGTGTTTGGAGCATTTGAGGATGGAAGTAATTCTAAAATGGACAAGAAGCCTTCTCTTCCTCCCTCCCTCCTTTCTTTTCTTTTTCTTTTTCTTTTTTTGAATTGGGGGCATTTCGCCTCTGAGCTCCCATCCACAGTCCTATTTAATTTTGAAACAGAGTCTCACTAAGTTGCTGAGGCTGGCCTTGAACCTGCCATCCTCCTGTATCAGCCTCCAAAGTCCTGGGATTTCAGGGATGCACCAGCATACCTGGCTGTCTTCTTAAAGACAGCACACTGATTGTTGTTGGAAGGTTTTCCTACTATGGGGTAGAGTGGACTGAGCTGACATGCTCTGCTGCTCTCAGACTCCTCAGGACATACCAGCCTGCGATCACCTGATGGCTTCTGAGATGTGTGAATGTGGTCTGCGTAATGCCCTTGCTATTGGACCATTAGCTGGTCTAGATACTTGCCACTTCTTGCTCTAGCTAATAGCACCTGTGATCATTCTCTTAGTCTGCCTTATTATTAGAAAACAAAACCAAGTTTACTAGAATTGAATTTAAAATTAAAGTGAATGCCACAAGCAAGGACCTTGCTGGTAAGTAGTCTTGGGAAGTGAGATGAGCATTCACCTTATTTCAGTAGAATAGTAACCATTTTCTCCTTTAATGTTTTCAAGATCTTCGGGGGGGGTATAAACTTTGGGGCTGAGGTGGAATTCTGCATTGCCATGGGGTTGACACCCTCCTTGCTGGGGACATCTTTAGAGGGGAGAGCAGGGAACGCACCTCTGACTGCAGAGAGGAGAGATGGATGGAGGCAGAAACCAGGACCAACTAGTTGGTTTCAACTCAAACCTTTTCCAAAGGCAGGTGGAAAAGGAAGGGCAGCGTGAAGTGCGGTCACAGCAGCCTCAGTTGCTGGGACACGTCTCCTCGTTGCCACCTTCCCTGTTTGTTTTGCACAGGTGTGGTGGGTGGGTAGAGCACTGTGTCTGAGTCAGAGGGCCTGGCCAGTCCTCCCAGTGCTAGAGGATGCAGTATGGCACCTGGATCCTACCCCAGCACTAGCTACAAGTGACACTCACCTGGGGCCCAGGTTCCAGCGACACCAACCCCTTAGCTCTGATCACAAAATGCACCCTAAGCCTAGGCGCAGATGAATTCCTAATTCAGGCACACTCTCAGCCTCTGAACCCTGGGAGAAAAAAAAAAACAAACCTGCTACTTTGCCTTTTAAAATACTTCATAATGTTTATTTAAATGTTTGAAAGGTTCCAAAGAAGAAAAGCCACTTGGTACCTTTGAGAAGTCTCAGGCCTGAATCAGATCTAAGGGAAGAGGGCAACCCCCCAAAGAGTTAAAAAGAATGCAGCAGAACAGGGCAATGTAGGTAAAAGATCATCCGGGGCAGTGAGCCTGGGAATGTGGTGCTCTGGCATCTGCTCATCTTGGAAATGTGTTAGAAAGGCTGCCTTATAGACCCACAGACTCTGGAGGGGCGCAGAGCTGATGAGCTCTCCAGGGGGTGTGGCAAGGCTCGGAGCTGAGAACTGCAGCCCTGGAACAGATGTCCCCAACCTTGGCTACAGATTAGAAACACCTGGAGAGTGTGAAAGATCCTAACAGCCCAGGTACCTCTCAGATCAGCTGAATCTCAATGCCTCAAGGTGGGGGCCCCTGAGTATTTCCTAAAGCTCTGCAGATGATTCCATTACCCAGCCAAGCATAGGCCCTCTGCTTTAGAGCAAGGATGCTCAAACACCGTGAAACACAACCACTCTGGGAGATCGTTGAAGGCGAGAACACAATTGAATCAAATTACCTGGGAAGGACTTGGTGTGGGATTGCTTTATAAAGACCTCCAGGTAATTCTAAAGTTCAGTGTTGAGAAACACAAAAGATAGAACTTGTACCCCAAGTTGAGTAGATCATTTAGTGAATGATATGAGGACATGATGTCAAAAGAGGCATCTTCTGACCGAAAGGAGACAGTCACTGATTTCTGCCTTTTGTGGCCAAAAGCTAAGTCATAGCAGTGCATATTTCTCTCTTTGAAATGAAGGGGGTGGGGAAAAGATTCACAAAAGAGATTATACAGGAGAAAATGTCTAAAGACTTCCAATAGATTGGCAAGGACATCACTTCAGACCCAGACAACCAGGACAGCCGAGCCCTGCTGGCAAAGCAAGATTAGGTCTGCGCTTGCCCTCAACGAAGGTGCCCAGAGCTCCAGAAGCCAGAGGCCAACCAAGGGCCCAGGACAACTGTGTGAAACAAAAACTTAAGTCAGAATTCTGCCAGAGGGACTGTGAAAACAGTCAATGTCATTTGAGAGTAGCTTGTACCCTAGGGGTTCCTTATACTTTGGAAGTCTTTGATAGATTATGCTAAATGAAATAAGCCAGTCCCAGAAAGACAAATACTGTATGATTCCACTTACATGAGGAACCTAGAGCAGTCAAATGCATAGCAACAGAAAGTAGAATGATGGACAGGTGGGGCAGTGAGAGGAAAATGCATTGTCATTTAATGGGTTTAAAGATTTAATTTTGCAAAATGAGAAGAGATCTGGAGATTAGTTGCACCACAATGTGAATGTTCTTAACACTACTGAACTGTCCTCTTAAAAATGATTAAGATGGTAAGCTTTATGTCATGTGAATTTTACCACAAAAATTAAAAAGAGGAAAAAAATCTGTTAGTTTTGAGGCAAAGCAGATTTTGTAAATGTTATAGATCGGCAGGCATTTGATTTTTGTTGCTAGGCTAATAGTGGGTTATATTTTATATTTATAGAACACGCAGAAGTTGGGGTGTATGCCAAATTCTTGTTTGCGTTGTTTTCCCCTTTCAAGTCTGGATTTCAAGCCAGACGTCGCCATTCAACTGGCAGCAGCCACTGAACCACCCGCAGGTGTGTGCTCAGGGCCCAGATGCGGATGTTACCTGACCCATGAGCCACAAACCAGCCTCCTCTTAGAAGGGTGTTCTTGCTGCAGAGAGACCAGGCCAGGGTGTGTGCTGAACTCAGAGAAACATCACCAGCTGCTGCCCCTGTGGAGACAGCCCCAACCTTCTGGTCTCTCTGGAGCAGACATTTGCAAAGCCCAGCTCATCTGCTTCCCGACAAAAAATAAAGCATTCCCTCTAGTTCTCAAGACACTATTGATAAATCCCTCATATACTGCAACCCACCTTGTACTTCAGCTACAGAAACACAAGATCCTGGTGTATTTGTAGGGTTTAGAGGAAGGGAAGAGAGGGAAAGGAAGAAAAACAGAAAACGTCTTTCCTTTCTTTTGTTTCATCTAGAGAAAGAGGACTGATTAACAAGCAAGAAGATTATAATGGGGGAAAATAAATAAAGGAAAGCAGAGACTGAATGATGGAGCCAACAGGCCCCCACTACCCAGACGGTCCATGTACCCCAAGCTCCCAAATGACAGGCGGGGTGGGGGGAGTGGTCTTTGCCTACCTAGAATGTTCGAAGAAAAAAACAACTAATAGAAGCCTCTGCTCAGTTAACAACTTCCCCCATGGCATTACTCTGTTTATTAATGGGGTCTCCTGAACTGCTGAGCCCACTAAGTAACTAGACCTCATTATTGTAGTGAATGCATGCTGAACATCTGTGTCCATGCTAGGGACACAAAGATGAGCCAGATTCCAAGCCTTCCCTTATGGAAAAGGCAGAACCTCCACCAAGGACACAAGGATACTTAGGCTGTGTCCTCTGAGTACGTCCAAGGAGAAATCAGCGCTGGTCACAGCAGAAGCACAGAGAAGAGTGCCCAGGCCAGGCCGTGGAGAGAATGCAGCAGGGGCCTTAACCTGATAGCATTTGCAAGTGTGGTCAGATGAGAAGAAGGAAGAGGGAGCAGTAATTTGGAGCTGCCCCTGGCACTTGGAACTGCTTGCTCAAAGACACAGCCCCTGGAGGAGTATAGGGAGAAGGGAGGCGGGAGGGTCTCTGGGAAGGAAAGGGAACCAGCTTGGAACGGCACCTGCATGATGTGGTAAAGAACTTGAACTTCATGATACAGGCAGACTACAGGGCCCCACAAAGGGTATTTACAGATGGCAATCCCCTGAAGGCAGAAAGGCCAGTCAGAAGGACCTGAGAGGGCAATGGCAGAGGGGATGCAGGGAGGGCATGAACTCAAGAGTTATTTATGGCTTGAAATTGACAAGATTTGGTGGACAAATAAACATAAAGGGTGAAGAAAGAAGAGGAGAGGACAACCCACGTTGTGGGCAGAGGGAATCCACGCCTACTGAGGGTCTAGCTTGTGCTGGGCACAGCATTAGGAATTGTGCAACACTCATTCACCTAATCCTCGTAACAGCTGGTGAGCTGGGGATCCTGTTCTCAGTTGTCAGATGATGAACCAGAACCTCCAGGGGCTTCGGGAGCTCCACAAGGTCATGCAGGTACCAAGAAGTAGGAGGAGACCCTGAGTCCAGGTTGTTCTTTTAACTACACCAGTGGAGGACAGGTTGGGGGGTCTAAGATGCTGCACAGGTGCAGAAGATGCGCAGGAAGCCCCAGTGGGATGTGTGTGAGACTCGTGGGGAGGTCTGGCCTGCAGGTGAGGGGCCAAGGTGCGAGGTCAGGAGGTACTGGAGGCCGTGAGTGGATGGGAGTTCTGTAGGACACTCCTAGTAAGAGCAGAGAACCTTGAGGAAGCTTCACAGGCGATGAGTCACAAAGGGGCCCGAAGAAGACTAGGGGGGGGCCCGACCCTGTCAAATGTCACATGGCTATGAAGGAGGAGACCCAAGAAGTGGCCCCTACTTTGGCAATTCCAATCTTTCTACTGCCGACCTCTGGGATTTAGAATTGGCTTCTGCCTCCCCTTCTCCCAGGTAACTGTACCTGAGCCTGGACTTCATCACTCATGCTGTGAGCTCGGGTGTGTGTGTGTGTGTGTGTGTGTGTGTGTGTGTGTGTGTGTGATGGTTCTGTTCAATGTGTGTGCACACCCCCCAAGAGTTGCAGGGAGTACATTTTGCACATCACCTGTTTCCTGGCACAGAGTGAGTGCTCAATAAATACATGCTGTCTGACTGTGGAGGCCAGCACTCTGCTCTCCCTCAGTAATCAGAGGCACCTTCCCTGCTCCTTCCCATAGCCAGCCACGGCAGCGGCCTCGCTGAGCCTCTCTGGTCTCCACCAGATTAGTGGGCAGAGATGCTGCAGCAATGTTGCTCAATTGGTCCCAGAGCCCTGGCCGACCTTGAGCCACCTTCCTTTCTGCTCAGCTAAGCACTGAATCATGTACTGGCTTTGCTGCCTTTCGACCAGGAGCAGTGGGTTTAACACAAAGAAGACTCAATAATTGTTTCGTTCATGGGGAATTGATTTCCCTTAAATATTTGGCTGGTAGTCTGTACCGCGCAGAGGGACAAGGACAGGGCTGCAGAGGAATGTGGCAGAGGGCTTCCAGAGTCAATGCCCAGGTCTCTCAGAGCCTTTGGGGAAAAGAAATGTATTTTCCTACAGATACTGGCTGCAGAAGAGAGAATGTGGCCTGAAAGACAGGGCACTAGGTGATCCCTCTAGCTGGCCGTGTGGCCCTGGGCAAGGCACTCATGTTGTCACCTAACGTGGACACTTTCTGGGCATCTCTCCTCCCCTGAAAAATGTAGAGACAGCCTCAGTTCCCCTCTAGGGCCACTGCGAGTGGGTCAGCTGCAGGGAAAGGCTGGGATAGGCTCCCTCAGGCAGAGACCGCCTCTGGACCCAGGACAGACTCCCAGGGCATTTGTCCCTACAGTAGGCCCACCACCTCCCCATGGTGGCACCTGGGTCTGTACTCCTCTTGCACCAGCCATGGTAACTCTGGCTGAAGAGCTAAGACTGAGGTTTGGGGCACAGGCTTTGGGGTCCTACAGACCTGGTGCAGTGCCTCCACTGGGTATCTGACTGTGGGCAAGTCTCCGAGTCATTCTGAGCCTCAGTCTCCCACATTTCATGGGAGGCTCGTTACCTGAGGGGATCTTAATGCACAGGCCTGACATCATCAGGTTCAATGTAGGGACTGGCACGGAATAAGAGCATGGTAAACCTTAGGTATTATAATAAACAATTATGGCTTAGCATGGCTTAGACCCTTACCTCATGATTGCCTAAAAAAAAAATGGAGATTGGCTGAGTGCAGTGGCCTATGCCTGTAATCCCAGTACTTGGGAGGTTGGGACAGGAGGATTGCAGGTTCGAGGACAGTCTCAGCAAGTAGTGAGACTCTCATCTACCTAGTCAGACCCTGTTTCTAAATAAAGAATTAAAAATAGGTCTGGGGATGTAGCTCGGAGGTAGAATGCCCCTGGGTTCCCAGAATCACAAAGAGAGAGAGAGAGAGAGAGAGAGAGAGAGAGAGAGAGAGAGAGAGAGAGAGAGAGAGATTGATTGTAGAGACCTAGAGATATTTTGTCCAAGATCCTGAGAGAAAGAGGGAAAGAAGGACTTGAAGATGCACAGGCAGAAGTAGGGCCATAAGCCATGTGCCCCAACTCCTACTGGGATGGGTCCCGATGCTTCATCCCCAGCCCCTACAAGGGGCCTGGCTGGAGCAGATTCCGACCTCAACACCTGCAGCTACAAGGACCCTGGTGTCTAACTCACCAAGGTCCTGTCCCCAACTACTGTGCACCTGTTGCATGCCTATGCCCAGAGGGCCCCTGCGGAAGGCTCTGTCCCTAGCAGGCACTCAGCAGAGCCTTGGGCACGATTGGATCCACATCACTTCCTTGTTCTGGGCCTGTTTCCTTAATGGGGTAAAATGGCCTCTAAGATCCTTCCAGTCTGACATGCTATGTTTTTAAGAACTGGATTCCATTAACTATGAATGGGCTCTAGAAACCTCCATTAACTAGATCTTTTCCAGAAGTTTCTTCCTTGGGAGGAACAGGCAGAGCCCAAGCAAGCAATAGTCACCACTGTCCTGTGCGGTCATTCCCAGCGCACCAAGTATTTGGCCCTCCGTGTCTCACTGGCTGCTCCCTACTTTACAAACAAGCAGACTGACCACCCCAGGTTCTCCCAGCGGGAACCTGAGAGGAGAGGGCAGCTGAAAGTCAGCATGCAGCACAGCCTGGACCCAATGCCAACTCCAGCCACACACACAGGAGCCCAGACCAGGAAGTGTGGCCAGAGAAGAGCCTGCACTAGAGCCCAGAGGCCAAGGGGCATGTCTAGGGCTAGCCTCTAGCCTCCCTAGGGCTAGCCTGTGGCTTTGTTTGTAAAATGTTGAGGTGATCAGGTGGAAAGTCCCCTTCCTGCTGTATTCTCACAATGGTCTGCCTCCACCCAGAAGATAGGGCTGGGGCCTTTGTCACCAGGTCTACCCAAGGCCAACCAAAGACCAGAACAGGCTCTCCAGAAATGTTTGAGGGATGGAGGGAGGGAAGGATAGAAGGAAGGGAGGGAGGAAGGGAGGAAGGGAGAGAGGAGAGAAGTGGAGGAGAGGGAGGGAAAGAAGAGGGAAGGGGAGGAAACTATATGAAGGAAAGAAGGAAGGAGAAAAAGGAAGACGGAAGGGAGGGAGGAAACGCTGGCTGAAACTTCCTGGGACTAACATTCTACAATTTCAACAGCGAAGGTCTATGGCAGCAGTCTAGATATTAGGCAGAGTCACATTCCTGGTGGAAATACACAGAGGGATGCACAGGAAAGGATTCCAAGTGAGAAATGACGCATGAGCCCTCTCGGCCTGGGCACAGCTGCATGCCGCAGCCCAGGCCCTACAGGTCCCCGTGTGTGGAGAGGCCAGGTGTGCAATGTCCACCTTCACAGCAGAAACCCCAGGTCTGCTGGTGTCAGAGGCCCAACTAGCTTCCACAGGCTAAGCTCACCCAACAAGGCAGCGCTTTCCAGCTGACAGCTCCCATTCAGGGACATGGTATAGCAGGATTCTGCAGCATTCAGGAACATAAAGAGGAACAGATCTTTATAAATAACTCCTGCTTAAAATGGTGCTGAAAATAGGGAGACAGAAGAGGAAGCAAATTGCTAAGCACTTATCGAGTCGATAACATTGGCTTGGAAACTTTAGTGCAAATGGTTGGTCTGGTTTATTTCCTTCTTGTCAAAAAAAGTCGGGATGGAACCTAGAGGCACCAAGACTGTGCATCCCGGGGCGTGTTGGAAAAGGTGTGGCTCTTCCTGGCTGCTGGTGTCTCGGCAAAGATGCTGACCCAGGCCTTGCTTAGCTCTCCCTGAGCAATCGCTGAGCTCAACAGGGGGTGTGCCTGGGTTGATGTGCCCCGGGTACTCTGAGCCACTGTTCACTGCAAGGTCTGGCCACTGGGTTGGCCTCAAAGCTCTGAGATTCTAGACAGCAATTTATGGCTGAGTCCTTGGTGTAAAGTCAGGAGCCCAAAGGTCTGAATTAAATCTTGATTGTGCTCAAGTGTCCTGTCTCCTCCCTCTAGTCCTTTCTCCCTAGGGTCTGCCTTTAGCTGTAACAAGGCCACTACAGATTGTGCTCTCTCAGAAGCTAAAATTGATGAAAATGTGCTTTATTCACTTGCAATCCCCAGGCCCTCTGATTTGGGGGGTGGCCCAGCGGCGGGGTCCCCGTGAGCCAGTGGAGGTACAGGGTGGAGCCCAGGAAGCCTAGCCTCCCTGCCCAGGCCCCAAGCACAAAGCTGAACTACTGAGGGAGCGACAGCCTGAACACCAAGCCCTGCACCGCACAGCCAGGGCTCCCTGGGAGAGGAGGAGAGGAGGTTCCATTGGCGGGCAATCAACAGCAGCTGCAGGTGCCCGTGTGCACGCGGAGAACACCGCGGCTGTGCAGGTGCAGGAAGTTGAAGATCTCGGAGGGCATGGCGTGGAAGCCAGGGTGGGGCTTGACGTTGTCGTAGTAGTGGTGGGTGATGGTGAGGCCCGAGGGGTTCATGGGGAAGGCCCAGAAGCCGAACAGGTGCACCTCCTCGCAGAGCTCCAGCGCCGCGGTGACCAGGATGAGGCCGGTGCTGATGCGCTTGGCGCGCACCCCCAGGCTGAGCCAGTAGCGCGACACGTTGACCAGGTACTGCGGGTGGAAGTAGTAGACAGCCTGCGGCGACTCGAAGTCATCCAGCACGTACTTGACGCGGATGGACACGTCCGTGTTGCGCCTGTTGTAGAAGGCGGGCAGCAGCACCGACGCGTTCTCGTACACCTGCAGCACGCGGTGGAAGGGCCGCCGCCACTTCTCCAGCTTGTGGAACCTGCGCAGGAGGCCCGAGAGTGAGAGAGGAGCCAGCCACTTTAGTTATTTATTTAATTTATTAATTTATGTATTTATGTATTTATTTGGTACTGGGGATTTAACCCAGGGGCACTCTACTTCCAACTGCACCCCCACTCTATTTTATTTTTATTTCAAACAGGGTCTTGCTAAGTTGCTGAGACGGGCCTCGAACCTGTGATCCTCCTGTCTCAACCTCCCAAGTACTGGGTTTACAGGTGTGCACCATGGCACCAGCTCTGGCCACCCTCTATTCGGTGCCCTACCACCCCTTGCTTCTTCTGCACCCCTGCGCCCAGGGGCTTTGGCTTTGCAGAGGAGGGGGACTGGAGCTCAGAAGGCCACCTGTGGTTCCCATGTCCTCAGGCACCTCAGCAAGTAAAGGTATGGGCTTGCTCAGGGACCGTTATATTTTTGTAAGTGGGTGTGGGAGACAATCCGGAACAAAAGGGCAAATATCTAGCGCATGACTGCTGCGAGGAGCAGGAGAGCAGACTCAACCCGAAAGGCTTAGGGTGGCCCGGGAGGACATGGTGGGAAGTGGGGGCTTTCCCTGGCACTCACATCCCCAAGATCGCCAATGACTGGCCCTGTCCTGGCTCAGCCACTGGCCCACCTCTCCACCTAGTTCACACACCCCCTTCTGTACATTGACCAGCCCTCCTTCTGCGGCCTTCCTGCTTTCTGGATGCTCCTTCATGCCAGGACATTGCTGGCTTTCTTGGCATTGGAAGCAATTTATGAACTCTTCTGCCTCCTCTCCTCGCCACTGTCCCTCCTCCTGCTCTTCATCTGAGCAGATGGCAGGACTCTGCCATGGGGGCCCAGCATGCTGACCCTCTATTCTGAGGCCTGCCAGGCAGACCCCCAGAGGGCAGCCAGGTGTGGAGCTGAGATCTCTGAATGAGCCTTCTCCAGTGCTGCCTGGACACAGCCAGGTAGGGCACTGCCTGCCCTGGCTACGCGCTGGAAGGCTCCTGATGGCGGTCCAGACCCACACTGTCCAAAGGAAATACAGTGCAGGCCCCACATGTAATGTTCCAGTAAGCTGGGCATGGTGGCACATGACTGTAATCCAATACTTGGGAGGCTGAGACAGGAGGATCACAGGTTTGAATCCAGCCTCAGAAACTTAGCATGACTCTGTTTCAAAATAAAAAATAAAATAGGGCTGGGTGTATAGCTCAGAGGTAGAATGCCTCTGGGTTCAATCCCTAGTACCAAACAGACACACACACACACACACACACACACACACACACACACACACACACACACAAATATTCTAGTAAGCATGTTTTAAAAAGTAGGAAGAAATGGGAGAAATTTTATATTTAACCCATTATATTGAAACACCTTCATTTTAACATGTAACATAAAAAAATAAAGGTGACATACCACATCCTTCTGTTTGTATTAAGTCTGAAAGCCAGAGTGTATTTCATGTGGACAGCCAATACATCTCGGTGTGGACTGGCCATATCCTCAGGGCCCAGTGTCTGTGTGCGACTGTCGGCTACCACAGGACAGCACAGCACAGCTCTAGGAAGAGGACCACTGAGCCGGGCTTGGTGGCGCATGCTTGTAATCCCAGCATTTGGGAAGCTGAGACCGGAGGATCCGGGTTCACGGCCAGCCTCAGCTACCTAGTGAGGCACTCCGCAACTTAGACTCAGTTTCAAAATAAAGAATAAAAAATTGGGCTAGGGGTATAGCTTGGAGGTAGAATGCCTCTGAGTTCAATCCCCAGTACCACAAAAAAAAAAAAAAAAAAAAAAGGAAGAGGACCACTGACCTCTCTATGATGATGCTGGGGTTCACGGTGACCACGTCCGTCTTCACCCCCACATCCACAGCGTACTTCTCTGAGATGGGGGGCAGGTTGCACCTGCAGAAGAGACAAGGCAGCCGACGCCAGTGGTCAGTCGCTGTGCAGGTGGCCCTGGGGAGGGCCGAGGGGAAGGAAGGAGTGGTGATCCTGAGATGGGGGGACCATCCTGGGCTATCTGGTGGGCCCAGTGCAATCACGAGGTCTTTATAAGAGCAAGCAATGTGACAGGGAAGGAGAAAGAAGAAACACGTGACAACAGAAGCAGAACCAGAGAAAGAGACTGGAAGACACTGTGCAGCTGGCATGGAAGGGGCCATGGGCTGAGGAATGCAGACAGCTTCTAGGAGCTGAAAAGGAAACGGAGCCTCCAGGAAGGAACGTGGCCCTGCCCACCTTGACCAAAGCTCAAGCAGACTTCTGACCACCAGACCTGTAAGACGAAACCTGGGTTGTTCCAAGTCACTGATTTTGTGGTGCTCTGTTAACAGTGGCAATAGCCAACTAACCCCAAACAGTTGTTATTTAACAATAAAGTATTTAGGGATACATCTACAGGCAATAAAACAATTTTTAACAATGAAGGAATTGTAAGCACAAAATCTAGGGCAGCTCTTATCTTTGGGGGAAAAAAGGTAGAATGAGGGAAGTTGATAGAATGTCTTAGTACAAATGTTCAGCTTCTTTAACTAGTTGGTTTACAGATATTCATTTTATTGTTTTGCTTCATATTTATGGATGTGTTACAAATATTCCTCACATCAAATACCACATAATGAAGAGTAAATAATAAACTTTGAAAAGGAGTGGATGTTGACTGGGTAAATTTGGGGGTTGTGAGCATTTCAAGTAGCGGTCTTATGCAAAGGCCTTGTGGTAAAAGAGAGCAGGAGGCACCCACAGGTGACTGCAGCACAGAACAAGGAGCATGGTGGGAGCTGACAGCAGAGAGGAAAGAAGGGGCTGGATTAAAGAGGACCGTGAGCCCTGCAAAGGATCTGTCCTTTATCCAGGAGAAGCCGAGGGTCTCAGAAGAGCCCTTTAGAACAGGACCAGGCCTGTTACCTATCTTATAATGAACCATGACTCTCCTATCAGACCATTGTGGAAGGCAAGTTTTACATTCCCTTTGCTGATGAGGGGTGGGGTGTGTGCAGTCAACTACCATTTACTAAGCACCTATGATACACCAGGAACTTTCACAGGATTACATGAGACATGGATAACCTTAGGGGGCAGAGATTAGGTTCTATGTGTGAGGTCCAGGGAGCTGAGGCTATGAAGTGGGGGAGGCAGGGTAAGGCCTGTCTGACCCCAAGCTAGGGCGCTTTGCCAATGCAATACCATCCACTAGGGATATCTCTGGAACATGGCAGAGATTGGTGTATCTTGGGCACCCTCACCAGGCTTTGCCACCGCTGCACGGCTAGGACTGAGACAATGATGGCGATGAAAGGACCCTACAAAACTACAGCAAACAACAGCGTGCTGCATCAGACCTCCAGCAGTGGGGCAGGAGGGGAGCCAGGAGGAGGCAGGCAGCTGCGTTATGGAGCTGGATAAAGCAGGAAGAATACAAGACCAGAACCACACACCCATTTCTGATGGTGCCTGGCATGGAATGTCACCCCTCCTGCCCCAAAATTGCTCTTCATCTGTAAGGTGAGAAGACATGCCCCACATTGCTGGAGGATCTTACACTTGTTATCTCACTTAATCCTCATGTGTGTGCATCTGGGGACAGGAACTCGGGTCACCTCACCTTACACTCCAGGAAACAGATGGAATGGTTAAGTCACTCACCCAGGGTGACACAGCCCCTAACTCAGATGCAGGCTGCCTGGCCTCAGAGCTTGTATTTTTTTTTTTTTTTTTGGTACTGGGGATGGAACACAGGGGCATTCTACCTCCGAGCTACACCGCCAGTCCTGTTTTTTGATTCTTTATTTTGAAACCGAGTCTCACTAAGTGGCAGAGGGCCTCACTAAGTAGTGAGGCTGGCCTCGAACCCGGATCCTCCAGGCTCAGCCTCCCAAGTACTGGGATTACAAGCATGCGCCACCATGCCTGGCCACAGCCCGTGATTTAACCTCTACCACCCACTCCTGTGTCCTGAGCATCCTGTGACCCCCATCCTTCCACTACTGCACCCCTTCATTTCACACGCTGACTAACATATCAGTCACTATCAGAGAAGTTCTATATGTTTCCAGTCCCCAGAGCGAGACAGCCCAGCTGATCCTAGTTACAGATCTGGGTGTCAGAAGGCACATGAGAGGTGGCACCCGGTTCCATGGGAGCCCTTGAGCAAAGCTTGGAAAGACAAGTAGAATTGGCAAAGCTGGATGGAAGGGGGTGGGGGGATATTCCAGGCAGAAGGGCTGGGACCTGGAAATAGTAGCTGACATTTATTGGGTATCAGTGGTCTGTCCAATGCAGTAGGCATTAAGAGCTGTGCAAACATTATCTCATTTAAACCCCAAACTCCTAGGAAGCTCACTTTGCAAATGGGGAACCATGTGCGAGGGGAGAGATGACTTTCCTGAGGCCACGTGCCTAGACTAAGGTCAGGTAGGCTCTGGAGACCTGGGCAGCTCCCTGAAAGTCATCTTTCAAGAGGGGCCATCCCTGCCTCCCTCTGCAGGGATGTGGCGGGCTCTGGGTTCAGGGAGGGCTGCGCTGTTGGAGGTCTCTCAGCCTCAATCCTGGGCCCATCGTATGTCCATGGGGAGCATGCCGGCAGGCTCAGGGCAGTCGAGGGGGAGGTGTCTCTTACACATGCCACCCACCCACCCACGGTGGTGATGCTCCTTCCAAGCCTGGCTCTGGGTGTCCTTGGCTTCCTTCTCTTAGGGACAGAAGGCTGGGGTTGCACTGCCAGGAACCCAAAATATGTGGGAGCTGCTTTTATTTTAGGAGCTCCAGTCACACCAAACCTCCTCTATCGTCCCCACCCTGCCACCAACTCAGTGGCCCCGTGATGGTGGATCTATGAACCACGAGCTTGCACTGCAGGCTCAACCCAGGGCTCCTTGCTTGAAGCTCATTGTCAACCTCTCTTCTTTGCCCAGACTAAAAAGGGAAGGCAGGACCCCCAAAGAGATAGGGGCAGAGCTGTACATAAGAAGAAATAGAAGAGCACTCTCCAGCTAAAGCTGAAGCCCAGAGGCTGCCCCGCTTCCCCCCAGCGGACTGCACCTCCACATCTGCAGACCCGCGAGTCCTCAGGGCCTCCACATCTGCTGTGACCTTTGCTCTTTACATTCCTCCCCTTCTGCAGATGTGAGCACTGAGAACCTGAGAGTTCAACAAGTTACCCAGGGGGCCAGGGCTGGAAAGAGGAAGGGCCACCCCAGAGCATGGGGATGCGCAGGGGCTGGGGGAGTCGATCACTTGAAGGGCAGTGCCAGAGCACGCTCGGGGCTGGGGCTGCACATCCAGGATGGGGCGGAGGACATGGGGGAGGGGCGGCATGGACAGCAGGCGCAGACTGATGGCTCTCTTACCGGAAGACAAAGTCGGCGCTGTTGATCTCCCTCCCGCAGCGGCTGTTCTTTAGGATGCCTCCGTTGCCCACCACTGCGCACTTCTTGAACTGTGACCTGTTGTAGGGCATGTCCTGGGGGAGGCACAGGCACAGCTGTCAGAGCCGACGCCGCCCCTGCCTGCACCTGGGGCTCTCACCTCTGCAACCACGGCCGCCTCTGTGAGCTTTTGGCCCCAGGAGACAGCCTTGTTATTGGGAGTGTAGAAGGAGATAAGTGGGTTTCCACTTTGCAAATGAGGAGGGTGGCCAAGGGACTTGTAACTGTTTGGTGCCCCCGGGATCTCCCCCATCTCTGACACCAAGGAACCCACAGGCATCTCGCCTTCTTGCACACCCAGCTGGCCAGCTGCCAGGAGGGGTCCCAGGGAGAATTGCACTGCAGCGGGATCATCAGGAATTAGGCTAAGTCTACAGACGCTGAATCACCTGTGGGAGACTGTCTAAATCCATGGCCCTGGAGGGACAGGTCCCAGGGGCCAGGACAGGGAACCAGTCGGGGAAACATCACTGTTTACCAGAGGAAGAGAAAAAAAAAATTCATCTTTGGAAAAAATCACCAAAGGCTTATTATATTTTACATGGGTGTTTCCCAAACTTCCCTATGTCAAGAACTATCTGAAATTGTCAATTTCTAGGATCCAGCTGAGAGCCATAGAATGGGAATTTCCAGGGTGAGGATGGGAGGCTGGGAAGATAAAGTTTTATGAACCTCAGTAAATACTAACCTTAAGGGAAGTTTGGGAAATGTTGTCCTATGTCATATACTCTAGTTGAGGGACCAGCAAGTTATGGCCTGTGGGCCACCCCTGGCTTACTACCCATTTTTAGCCTGCAAACTATGAGTGACTTTTATATTCTTTTTATTCTTTTTTATTCTTTTTTTGCAGGGCTGGGGGTGGAAGCAGAGCCTATGCATACTAGGCAAGCACTCTACCACTGAGTTACACCCCTAACCCCTGTATTTTTAAGTGGTTGGAAACAAACCAAAGACATGCGACATGTGACAATTATATAAGATTCAGATTTCTATGCACTTGAAATGCAGCCACCCTCATTTGTTTATTCATGCCCATGGCTGCTTTCAGGCAGGGACGACAGAAGTGAGTAATTGTGACAGAGATGCTATGACCTACAAAGCCCAAATCATTTAGTATCTGGCTCTTTCCAGAGAACGTCTGGTGACCCCTGCTTGAATTCCCTGGGCCTCAGCAGTCTATAACCCTGGCTTTCCTGGGACCTGCAGGTCATGCCAGGCTGTGTTTCCTATACCTGTGTTACCTGTGAGAGATGCAAGTTCACCTGTCACCTGCTTCTTGTTCCACGGCTTATAAAAAACACCTTGTAAAGGTGACTCGGTGCCATCCTCCCCAGCACTGGGATGTGTGTGTAGGGGCGGAGGGGGAACACGTGAGACCTCTTGCCTTCAGCTCCTTCCCCAGCCCTAGACTACCCGAACCTCAGCAGTACACTCTGGTACCAGTGACAGAACACAGGGAGTCTGGGATTTGTTTCCTTAGCACTCCTGAGATGCAAGGCAGCCCAGGCCCTGGGATTGCATCCAGAAAGACGTGCACACGCCCTTACTCAGCATGGTCCTGCCCTGGATCGAGCTCTCCAGGAGGGGGACATGAACGTGCAACCTGCCTTTCTTCAGAGTGCCCCCACCCTCACCTGCTGACAAGTGTGGCCTCTGAGGCCCCTTCTCTGATAGTCTGGAGCCAGAGTATGTGTTCATAGTCAGCCCGAGTGAGCCTTAGTGACCCGAACGGGCCACATATGTGGATAACTCTGGCCCCATGACCAGGAAGCCACTGTGTTAGTCCTGATCAGCCCACCTCCAGACTTCCTTCCATGAGGGGAAAGAAACAAACAACTCTCCTGATATTTTAGATGTTTAGATGTTCTTTCTTTCTTTCTTTTTTTTTTTTTTGGTGTGTGTAGTGGGGGATGGGGGGGTGCTGGGAATAGAACCCAGGGGCATTCTACCTCTGAGCTACACCCCAGCCCTTTTTTTTATTCTCTTATTTTGAAACAGGATCTCACTAAGTTGCGGAGGGCCTCATTAAGTTGTTGAGTCTGGCCACGGACCTTCAATCCTCCTGTCTCAGCCTCCTAAGTGCTGGGGTTACAAGCATGTGCCACCACACCCGGCTAGATGCTCTTTTATGAGCAGCCAAACCTGTTCCTAGTTCAAAGCCCCGTGTTACAAAGAGAATGAGGCTCTGAAAGACAAAATGACCCTCCGAGGTCATCTGACAGGAGCCAGATCTTCAGTGCCAGGATTTGATTGGACTGTGCTTTCGGGTGCAGGAATCCTTTTTCTGTGCTCTCACTCTTGTGCCTGCCTGGGGGAGAACAAATGCGCAAGCCCTCTCCCAGGTGTCTGCAGGGTGTGCTCTGCAAGCAGCGGAACATCCAGGCTTGTAGCCATTCTCCTGCCCAAACTGACACAGAGGATTGCCAGTTGGCATCCATCATGCCCAGACAGAACCCCCAACAAAACCCAGGTCTGGTGGGCCGAAGACAGTGGTCCAGCAGGACCAGGGCACCCGGGTGCAGAGGGAAAAGTCTGAGTCCTGCAGAACCACAGGGGTGTTGCCACAGAGGGCCGAAGTTGGGCAGGTCCCTCACCCCACCCAGACTGCCCCACCCAGGGCAGCACCTTAGGAAACATGCGGAAGACTTCCTGGTTGATGTTGTAGATGCCGCTGCTGTCCACCTCGTACTTGAGCTTCGTGCCCAGCGGAGTGTTCTTCTGAGTGGTGAAGAGGAAGGCGGGGGCGTTGCAACACCGAGTCAGAGTGGACCTGCCGGCCAAGAAGACAGGTGGGTGACAATGGGCAGGTGCAGCCTTGTGGGGAACATGGATCACGTTGCTGAGGCTCTCCTGCCCTCGATCCCTTCCCGCATCTCCTGACGCTGCCCTATCAGGGCCCAGGACAGGTATCCAGCCACGAAGCCCCCCCCCCCCGCCCCTGTTCCTACTGGCTGCACTGATCCCACAGACTGGAGCACATCTGCCATCTCCCTCTCAGGCTTGAAAGACATTTACTGATGGCAGGGACTCCCTACTCCAAATCCTGCTCAATGCTAGTCACATGCATGTTCTGCAACCTGGGGCTTGCTGATTGTGGAAGGAACCATTCACCAGTTGAACTCCCATTAGATCTGCAAGTGTCCCCCACTTCCTGGAGGCAGACCACTTCAGCTTCTTTCATGCTGCAAAACTGAACCTCAGGAGAGCCAGAGTTCCTCCTTGGGTTCCACAGCCCCCGTGGCAGACCAAGATAAGGCTCCTATCTTGTTTGAAGGCTCCCAAAACCAAGACCCTCATGTTCAACAGAAGTGTGCAATGTCAATCATTCAGAAACTGACTTAGGAATAAGGAGGATCAGAAAGTGGGATGGTGAGTTGATACTGGCTGACTTCCTGCAGAAAGTAGAACCTGATTCCAAAAGAAGTTCTCAGAGTTCTTTTTTTTTTTTTTTTTTGTGGAGCTGTGGACTTAACCCAGGGGCATTACACCTCTGAAGTATATCCCTAGCCCTATTTTAGTTTTTGTTTTGAAACAGGGTCTTGCGAGGTTGCTGAGGTTAAACATGAGATCCTTCTGTCTCAGCCTCCCAAGTATTAGGATTACAGGCATGCACCACCATGCCTACCTGGGGATTTATTATTAAAATAAATAAATAGCCAGGCATGGTGGTGCATGCCTGTAATCCCAATATTTCGAGGGCTGAGATAGGAGGATCACAGGTTTGAGACCAGCCTTAGCAATTCAGTGAGACTATCAACAACCTAGCAAGATCCTGTCTCAAAACAAAAAATATAATAGGGTGGGGGGTGTGGCTTGGAAGTAGAATGCCTCTGGGTTCAATCCCCAGTACCACAAATAAACAAATAAATTTAAATAAATAAATAAATAGGTAATAAATAATCAATAAATAAATATAAATAATAAGATCCCTGAAGCAAACCACAAAATTAAAGCTCAGATGCTAGTTTTAAAGGAAACAGTCTGTAGGCAGTATGGGGCTGGCACTCACCACTAATAAAGAGGAATTTCTGGACATTTGCCATCTGCTTGGATAGCAGAGCTTTTAACATACAGCGCTAGCCTCTCTGGGAGTTTCTAATCTGTTAATTGAGGTTAAAAAACAATTAGAAAATAATCTGCAGCCAGGCTCGGGCATCTGGCCTGGGCTGTCAGAACCCTATGACTAGCTACGCTGGAGGCAGGTCGTGGAGGGCGGTGGGGAGACCTGGAGCAAAGACCTCCCTGCCTGGGGCTTCAGTTGACCCCAACTGTGTGCTGGGTGGGACTGCACTGACCCTGCAGGACTGCCACAAGTACTACACACTGGAGTGGGAAGGGTGGCAGGGGCCCGCCTCGCCCTGGGTGCAGTAGGAACCTCACCACTGCACAGATTCCTAAGGCAGTCAGGGCTAGCTCTGGGGCAGATCGCCGCCCAGAGTTGTGCCTTGCAGGGAGATGGAGATCTGAAGAGGTGGCCCTGGGAGACCCACACCAGAAGAGGGGAGGAAAATGGGTGCTAGGTACTTGAACTGGTTGGCTTCAGAGATGTTCATCGCCCACTTGCACATCTGGAGGCTCTTCCACCTGTCGAACAGCTCCGACTGCTTCACCCTTTGGGAGAAGAGAACAGATAAGAGGGCCAGGCTGGACCGGTGTCATCATTTCCCAAAGTGTCCCCTTCCTGCCCCCCGTCTGCCAAATCCTGGGCTGGTGCTCTGCATTAACTATATTTCCTTGTTTGTTGTATTCTCCATGCTCTGGCACACAGCAAGTGTGCCTCTCATGTGCAAACCCAGCAACGCAGAACTGTCCCTCGGCCACCTCCTTTCCAGAGAGCCACTGTCGCCTTGCCCTAATCATGCCAGGGTCAGGTGTCAGACAACTAATGGCAGTCCTGAAGTTTCAGGGCCTGCCAACAATATTCAAACTAGCCAGTCCTAGACCTAGCTGCCCACTGACCCTGCCTTGCACATCCCTACCCACGAAAACCACACTGAAGAGCTTGCCATGCTTTCTCCTCGCTCCTTCCTCCTGGCCTGCCCCAGCACCTCCCACATGGCCCCGTGTGGCATGCCTCCTGTCTCTAAGGATTGGTGAGTATAAAACCTTCTTACCCACGCCAGTCCTTCCAGGTCAGTGTGTCCCACCACCCCTTCAAACAAGCCATGTCAGGTGGCATGGGCCTGCATGGCTGTCTCAGGGGCACTGCTCTACAAAGGGGTGACATCGCTTCCCCCACACTGCGCACCACACACAGTAGACTCAGGACCATGGCATTCCCTTCTTCTCCTCACACCTCAGGGCAGCTCACAATTGTCCAGCAACACATGGGAAGGGATGAGAAACCAGGGCGTGCCCCTTTTCTCTGAAAAGCCATCTGCCAGGCTTTCTGCTAGTTGATTGGAAACATCTCAGCGCTGTGATGTTCCCAGGCACTCTGAGGACAGAGAAAGTCTAAATCACCTAGGATTCTCCCTTTGACTGAAACCTGCAGAAAAAAACTAGTTCTTAAGGTATAAAATTACATTTGCATATTTATAATTATGCATTCAGTTTCAGTGCTGTATCTCCAGCTTCCTGAACCATGCCTAGCAAAATACAAACACTTGAAAATATTGGGGAATGAATGAATGAGCCAAATCAAAGCTACAAATGCTCGGGAACACTAAGTGACCACTGAGATCTTTATTCACAGTAACCCCATTGTCACCACCTTCCTCCTCACCCGCTTCTCTTCTTGACAGTGACGAATGTCGCAGGCCACACACCATGTTCCAAGACCTTTCGCCCACATATATGCCTCAGCACCTGTCAGCTTCCCCTATCCTTGGTTGCTTTATCCATCAAGAAGCTGTTCCTTGGCCCCTCCCCAGGCTGTGTCACCACAGTCATTTCCTTGCCTTGGTCTCCTCATCTGTAAAGTAAAACTATCCTAATCCTTGCCACCTAAGAGATTATTTTTACTATTATCACTTGGTAGGTGCTCAGATTCGTTTCCTTACACAATTAGCCCTTTGGGGATAGGGAATGCAGTGAGGAGCAAAGGAGAAAGAAAAATCTGTACAATGATATTGGGCATGGTGGTGCACATCTGTAACCCCAGTACTTGGGAGGCTGAGACAGGAGGATCGCAGGTTCAAGGACAGGCTCAGCAAGTAGTGAGACTCTCATCAACCTAGTGAGACCCTGTTTCCAAATAAGAAATAAAATCTGGCTGGGGATGTAGCTCAAAGGTAGAATGCTTCTGGGTTCAATCTCCAGTACCACAAAAATAAAAAATTAAAATAAAAGATATTTGTGTTTCCCAAAGTGTGATCCATGGAATTCTAATCCAATAAAGGTGCCAGAAGTTTCACATGAAACTTATAAAGTGGCACTTGAGTATGGTATAACCTGATTTTTAAAAAGAGGGGGATGCTAGCCAGGCATGGTGGTGCACACTTGTAATCCTAATACTTGGGAGGCTGAGACTGGAGGGTCTAGGTTCGCAGTCAGCCTCAGCTACTTAGTTAGGCTCTCTGCAACTTAGTGAGACCCTGTTTCAAAATAAAGAATAAAAAATTGAGCTGGGAGTGTAGCTCTGAGGTAGAATGGCCCAGGGTTTAATCCCCAGGACAGCAAAAAAAAAAAAAAAAAAGTAAAGTAAAAAAGAGAAGGGGATGCTATGGTCAACCTGAGTTAAAGTTCAATGCTTTTCTTTACTGCAAGACTTCTCAGATCCTTTAACGTGTTTTTATATATTGTGAATTTCCAAGAATGGGATATACATCATTCCCCAAAGTTACTGGATCATGAGATCCTTTTTCCATTGAGCACTTCATTAGACTGGAATTCCACAGAAACACTGGAAATGCAAGACAGATTGTGCATTCTAAAGGCAAGGCCTTCTCTCTCCTGATCAGGCACAGTCTGTAATCATGGGCCAGCAGGGCACAGCTATCAAGGGTCACCTGGTTATAGGCCTTTAGGAAACTGGCTGGTCTTGGGCTCTCATGCAGACAAGGGCACCTTAAAGAAGGCTGTTCTGGTTTGATCATGAATAGGGAAGTGGCCCAAGAGCTGAGTGTTCCCAAGAAACTGCTTTAACTGTGGTTCTTACCCTGGGTCCACTAAAGGGCATATTTGGGGGAAAATTCAAAGCCTTCAACATCTCCCCAAAGGAGAATCTGTGATTCTAAAAAAGGTAAATACTCAATTGACTATGGTTAAGAAAAAATAAATAAGCCAGGCGTGGTGGTTCACGCTTGTAATCCCAGCATTTGGGAGGCTGAGACTGGAGGATCCGGGTTTGCAGCCAACCTCAGCTACCTAGTGAGGCCCTCTGCAACTTAGTGAGACCCTGTTTCAAAATAAAGAATAAAAATATAGGGCTGGGGGTATAGCTCAGAGGTAGAATGCCCCTGAGTTCAATCCCTAGTACCGCAAAAAAAAAAAAAAAAAAA
>PVLC010002885.1:0-106450 GCA_004027655.1 Graphiurus murinus | reverse complement strand
ACTGGGGATTGAACTCAGGGGCATTCTACCTTCGAGCTATACCCCCAGCCCTATTTTTTATTCTTTATTTTGAAACCGGGTCTCACTAAGTTGCGGAATGCCTCACTAGGTAGCTGAGGCTGGCCGCGAACCCGGATCCTCCGGTCTCAGCCTCCCGAATGCTGGGATTACAAGCGTGCGCCACCACGCCCGGCACCTTGTGCCTTTTTATTGGGGAGTTGAGACCATTTATATTCAGTGTGATTATTGAGAGATAATTTTTAATTCCTAACATTTTGAGTTTTGACTTCTGTTTGCGGTAGTGTTTGTTTTTCTTTGCTTAGTTGTTTCCTTCCTGGAAATTATTGTTTCTTTGGTTCTGATGTTTACTTCTCTAGTGCTGGTTTGGAAGACATAAATGCTTTCAGTTTCTGTTTGTCATGGAAGGTTTTTATATCCCTGTCAATTTTTTTTTGCGTGTGTGTGGTACTGGGGATTGAACTCGGGGACATTCTACCTTCGAGCTATACCCCCAGCCCTATTTTTTATTCTTTATTTTGAAACCGGGTCTCACTAAGTTGCAGAGTGCCTCACTAGGTAGCTGAGGCTGGCCGTGAACCCGGATCCTCTGGTCTCAGCCTCCCAAGTGCTGGGATTACAAACGTGTGCCACCACACCTGGCTTATCCCCGTGAATTTTGAGAGAGAGTTTTGCTGGGTAGGAGAATCTTGGCTGCAAGTTATTTTCTTTCAAAGTTTGGAATATGTTACTCCAGCCCCTCCTGGCTTTCATGACTTGGTTTGGGAGGTCTGGAGTGATTCTAATGGTTTGCCTCTAAATGTCACTTGGCCTTTTACTTTTGTTGCCTTTAGAATTCTTTCCTTAGCCTCTACATTAGTCAGCTTGATTATTATGTGGCATGGTGAACCTCTTCTTTGGTCTTGTCTAGAGGGGGTTCTACATGTTTCCTGCACCTGTGTGTCAACTTCTCTTTCTATGTTTGGAAAATTCTCTGATATTACTTCTTTGAAAAGGTTGTTTATTCCATTAATTTCAACTTCTAATCTCTCTTCTATGCCTATTATTGTTAGGTTAGCTCTTTTAAAATTGGCCCAGATCTCATCGATGTCTGATTCATACTGTTGAATTTTTTTTCTAGATTATGTATAATGGATTCATTTTTGGAATGATCATCTTCTAGGAGTGATATTCTATTTTCCATGTGGTCTAATCTACTGTTTATAGTTTGTATTGATGCCTTCACTTCTATTATTGCATCTTTCACATCCTTCACTTCCCTCAAGGCTTCTCTATGATTCCTGCTCAGGGTGTCAGATTCTTTGTTTATTTGTTCCTTTATTTCTTTCCAGCTCTCTCTGCATTCTTTCTGGAAGTTTTGTATCATTTCTATTATTAAAGATCTGAATTGTTCTTCTGGTAAGCTCTGCCATTCAGTGTTGTTGAGTTCTGCTATTGTGGGATTATATTGACTCATTGTTTCTTTGCTATTTTTCCTTCCCATAGTTTCCCTGTTCTTAAATTTATAATTTTGCTGCCTTTGTATGCTTTCTCTGAATTTATAGGTTTCTTATTTTTATTTTCTCTCTGTAAATGGTATCTTGTATTGAGTTGCAATTACTCTGGTACTTCTGCCCGCTCTATTGGTGTCTTTGGTGGGTTTCAGGTGTTGACTTCTGGGGTCTAGCAAAAGCTAACAAAGCAACCAATCCTCCGAACAAACATAGATAAATCGAAGCAATGCAAAGTGAAAACAGAGTAAAAACGAAAGAAAACAAAACAAAAAACCCAGAAAACAAGAAACGTCAGCAAGAAGCAAAATAAAAATCCTTGCAAGTTTGTAAGAACAGACCTGATCTGGCCTCTGCAGATCTTTTGGGTAGATCCTTGCTGCTGTGGGTGGCTGACAAGATGGCGGCTGTTACTGCCACGTATGCACCAGCTCCCCTTTCTCCCTGGTCTGCTCTCTGGGTTCTGACCAACTGCCCCTGGTGCTTTACTCACTTTTCTGCTGCTTTGCTTCTCTTTCCTTCTGTCAAGAAGCTGCTCCTGCGGCAGTTTTGATTCAAGCTCTGGAGTGCAGTTATCTCTGCTCCGGCTCTGTAGGGAGAGGTGTACTGGTATGGCCCCGCTCAGGCTTAAGCTGGTCATACAATGCGTTCCAGTCACTGTCGAAGGTGGCTCGATATGCCGCCTGGTTAGGATGAGGAGTTCAGGAGTCGCTCACTCCACCTCTGGTCGCTGGGATTGCAGAGGGTCGTTATATATTTCTTTGTCAGTAGACCCCACGCCGGGGGCTGGCTCAATGGCGGCCACCACTCAGTGGCGTGTCACCTCGGCCTCACAGACGAGCTTCTTTGCTCTCCCTGGTCGGCCTTCCGAATTCTGATCAGCTGTATTTCAGTTTTCGTAGCATTTTTCACCTTTTTGTTGCTTTTTTTCTTTTGTTAAGAAGCTGCCTCTATGGCTGATTTGAATCGAGCTCACAGCGCCTATTGAGAGGCGTCTCACTCAGACGCCATCTTCCTGGAAGTCCTGTTTTCGCCTCATTCTATCTCCAAACAAGCACCCAGAGTGTGCAAAGCCCTTGTGAGGTCAGGGGTAGCACAGCAGGGCCAGGGGAGGGACCTTCCCCCACAGATTCTCTTGAGAGTCTCCTCCCCTGGCTTTCTGAGGCCCCTGGAGGGGAGAAAAAGAAGTATCTTTTCCTACCCAGCGCAGGGACCATGGCTGACAATCTGTAACAAAAGACGGATTAACAGGAGAAAAGCAAGCACAATGTGTTTATGTTTTATGTGACAGGAAAGCCTTCAGAAAGGGAGACACAAAGACTTAGGAAAAACTTGCTTAGTGTGACAAGCAATGGACAGTCCTGCAGAAGTGTGGTTGGACAGAGGGATGTGACCCAAGGGTGACGAGTTGGGAGAAATGGTGAGGTTTGTTTGTTCAGATTCTTCTTAGCCTCTCTGCGTAGGGGAGGATTTCTCTGGGATGAGGAAAATGTCAAGGTTTATCAGAGAATTCTTATATAGAATTCTTATACTTTAGGTAAGGAAGCTGGGAGACAGTGATCTTCCTTCTGTGCTTTCCTCAATTTCCTTCATCTTAAAACATTGACTCTGCCAAGGTGCCATGTTTTGGAAGTATTGTGTATGATGCATGCCTGTAATCCCAGTATTGGAGAGGCTGAGATAGGAGTATTGCAGGTTCAAACTCAGCCTCAGCAACTTAGTGAGACCTTCAGCGATGTAGAGAGACCTTGTTTCAAAATAAAAATAAAAAGGGCTGGAGGTTTAGCTTGGAAATAGAATGCCCCTGAGTTCAATCTCCAGTAAAACAATTATCAAAATAAAAATAGCTTGGGAAATGGTGAGGTTTGTTTGTTCAGATTCTTCTTAGCCTCTGTGCATAGGGAAGGATTTCTCTGCAATGAGGGTCCCAGGACCTGTTTTTAGGCAAGCTTCCTCAGAGAACTATTTGATAAACATACTTCAGATGCTAAAGCTGGGAGAGGGTGACTGTATTCCTTCTGCACTTTTCTCAGTTTCCTTCAGCTTGAAACATTCTCTCTGTGAAGGTGCCATGTTTTGGAATGTTGTGTTCTGAACCCCGATTCTACCTCACTGGCATTTCATCTGTTTTTCTTTGTGGATTTCTCACCCAGGAGTCTGTTTCTGTCCAGAGAAGGGACACTGACAGGGATCAAGGTTAATAGGAAGAAGTTGGGGCATTGATTGATCTGAGGGCAGTCTGAGGGGCCTGGATGCCCAGAAGCCACCTGATGGAGTTGGGGAGGACTGTGAACCTCATCTATTAGGATAATCCACAGGAAATTGCTGAAATTTAATTGTGGGTGGGGTGTGTATATGTGTGTGTGTGTGTGTGTGTGTGTATAGTGAACCCAGGGGCATTCTACCTCTAAACTCAGGGGCATTCTACCCCAGCCCTATTTAATTTGGAAACAGAGCCTCGATCCATTGCTGAGAGTTGCTGAAGCTGGTCTTGAACCTGTGATCTTCCTGTCTCAGCCTTCACGTACTAGGATTACATGAGTGTACCACCATACCTGACTGTGTGATTTTGTGTGTGTGTGTGTGTGTGTGTGTGTGTGTGTGTGTGTGTGTGGTACTGGAGATAGAACTCAGGAGCATTCTACCTCCAAGTTACACTCTCAATCCTGTTTTATTTTTTTAGTTTGAAACAGGGTCTCACTAAATTGTGGAGGGCCTCATTACGTTGCTGAGGCTGGCTGAGAACTTGCAATCCTCCTGTCTCAGCCTCCCAAGTACTGGGATTACAAGAGTGTGCCACCACGCCTGGCTTGTTTAATCACTTTTGACTTGTGAAAACAGTAATTTCATCTGGTCTAAACTAACTGCAGGGCCATGTCCTACTGTACTTAAAACAAGGCTGTTAGAAGGTTAGTATGCTTATGCAACAGAGACTAGAAACAAAGCAGAAAATCATATTTTTCTGCAACTAGCAATGTTTCAGTGACAGACAGTGGCCCAGACTGTCCTTGGGTGGGGCAGGGGCCTCTTGTGAAACGCTGCATGGCCACAGGTAGGTCTTCTTTTTTTTTTTTTTTGCGGTACTGGGGATTGAACTCAGGGGCCTTCTACCTCCGAGCTACGCCCCCAGCCCTATTTTTTATTCTTTATTTTGAAACCGAGTCTCACTAAGTTGTGGAGTGCCTCACTAGGTAGCTGAGGCTGGCCGCGAACCCGGATCCTCCAGTCTCAGCCTCCCGAATGCTGGGATTACAAGCGTGCGCCACCACGCCCGGCCACAGGTAGGTCTTCTGATGAACAGTTCGGAGTTGCCCTAACAATCCTTCTCACTGTTGCTGGAGGCCCAATGAGTAGGGTAAATCTCTTTCCCTAAGACTTGGACACAGGCTTGGGACAATTTTTCAGAGTGGGCCCTGAAGCTTCATTGTTCTGTGGGTCTGCCCGGTAGGCTGGGAGAAGGAGCAAGAGCCAGAGTTTGAGGAAGAACTGAAGGTGGGCCTGGGGCGTAGCTCAGACGTAGGGTGCTTGCCTAGAATGCATGAGGCCCCGGGGTCCATCCCCAGTACTGCCAAAAAAAAAAAAAAAAAAAAAATTAAAGAAAAATAGAGTTCATAAAGATGTGGTACCTTGTAGTAAGCCCAGAAAATTATCTGCAAAAATAAAAGGCTTGCCAGGCATTGTAGCACATGCCTGTAACCTCAGTACTTGGGAGGAGGCTATGAGAGGAGGATCGTAGATTGGAGGCCAGCCTCGGCAATTTACCCACACCCTCAGCAACTTTGGGAGACCCTGTTTCAAAATAAAAAATTAAAGGGGCTGCGGGTGTAGCTTGGAGGTAGAATGTCCTGGCTTCCATCCCCAGTACCAAAAAAAAAAAAAAAAAAAAAGACTTGAGCTAAGGAATAAGGAAGCTTCCCCTGCACTGCAGACCAGCTGTTTACTACTACCTGTGCCATCTTAAGCTTCAGTTTCTTCACCTACAACTGAGGATGAAAATGCCTACCTCTTAAGCCTGTATACTAGTTTGTTCCAACTGCTATAATAAAACACAGCAGATGGGCACCCGAAACAACAGAACTTACTGTCCCGCAGTCTGGGTGCTGGAGGTTCAAGGCCGAGGTGCATCAGGGTTGGTTTCTGGCCGGGTCTCTCATCCTGGCTTGTGGGAGGCTGCCTCCTCACTGTGTCCTCCCTCGGAGAAAGAGATCTCTGCTGTCTTCCCCCTAAAACTAGTCCTATCAGATTAAGGCTACACTCACAAGACTTTGTTTAACTTTTCTTATCTTCAAATAGTCATATTCCAGGTTGGGGCTATAACATATGAATTGGGGGGGGGGTCTTACTACTTGCTGAGGCTGTCCTTTAACTAGAGATCCTCCTGTCTCAGCCTCCCAAGTACTGAGATTACAAGCATGCGCTGCCACGCCTAGCTTTGGCTGCTCTTTTGATGTGGGTCACAGAAGAGCCAAAGCAGGCTTCAGAGAATTGGGTTCATGAAAAAGCCTAAACAGAGGAAGACAAAGATGAACTCCCAGATCCTCCATGCCAAGGCCTGGATATTAACACCACAGCCCCTTTCTGTATCATCGGTATTTTGCTGAACTGCAATTTGTGGTTAAATTAACTGTTCGACAGTTACCAATGATTTTCTTTCCTTGACACCACCCTCTCCCTCACTTCCTCCATGCACTCTGCTGCCATGGGGGCCTTGTCTACATTCCCTGCTAGCCCTTTAGTTCACGCCTCCACCTTTATGGCTTGGTTTTCTTTTTCTTTATTTCTCCTCCTCCTCCTCCTCCTCCTCCTCCTCCTCCTCCTCCTCCTCCTCCTCTTCATCTTCTTCTTTTTTTTTTTTCTTCTGGTGCTGAGTATTGACCCAGGGCCTCATGTGTGCTGAGTACACTCTACCACTGAGTTGCACCCTCAACCTGTAAAAATCATTTTTAATGTTTGTATACCATATTCACAGCAGCATCATTCACAGTAGCCACAAGGTAGACACAAACTCAGCGTTCATAAATAAACAAAATGTGGTATATACAGGAAGGTTATTCAGCCTTAAAAGGAAAAAAATTCTGACACATGCTACAACATGGATCAACCTTAAGGACATTATGCTGAGTGAAATAGGCCAGTCACAAGCCAGGCATGGTGGCGCATGCTTGCAATCCCAGTACTTGGGAGGCTGAGACAGGAGGATGGCAGGTTTTCAGCCAGCCTCAGCTACTTAAGTGAGGCTCACTGCAACTTAGTGAGACCCTGTTTCAAAATAAAAAATAAAAAATTGGATTGGGGGTGTAGCCCGGACATAGAATGCTCCTGGTTCAATCCCCAGTACCGCAAAAAAAAAAAAAAAAGTCACAAAATACAAAATACCAAATATTGTGTATTTCCTCTTATCTGAGCTCCCTAGAAAAGACAAATTCATAGGGACAGAAGGCAATCTTTGTAATTATTTGAGGTAACGCACACAGCCCCTAGGTGCCAGAAGAGGGGGAGGAGGCAAAGGAGAGTTCATGTTTGACCATGAATGCTTAAAAAGGCAAATTTTAGGTTATGTCTATTTACCACAGTAAAAAATAAATGTACTAGAAATACTTTTTATAAAATTCCAATTGAAAAATCACAACCTCTAGCTAATAGTGGAGAGAGAGAGAGAGACAGAGAAAGACAGACAGAGAGAGGAGTAAGTGACCCCCCGCTGGGGACTGTGGTCAAGACCTGGTAGCCCACAGCGAGCAGGTGAGGTAGAGGGTCCCCCTTGGCCAGGCTCAGCGCGTGTGGATGTGCCCCAGCTTACCCTCACACCTACGCAAGAAACTGCTGGGCTTTTGGTTCTTTTCAATTGAGATATTTAAAACAAACACACAGGATTTTCTGTAACAGTTTGTGGAATCTATTCCAACCTGAAGAGGAGCGCCCCAAAATATGCTTCTCTGCCACGTTAGGAATGAAACATCGTTAAAGCACCAGGCAGCAACTGTTCCCCAAGATAGCCAGAGCGATACCCTCATCTTGCATGATTTTTGCAATGAGACCTTGTCTGTCTTGTCATGGAGATGCGGAGTCTCTTTCCTCCCCCTAGTCTGAGGTGGCGGAAGTGAACCCGTGCGGCCTCGAGGCTAGACTTTCTGAGGCTCTGTAATTGCTGCTTCTGTGCTCTCTGGGGGAACCAGCTGCCCTGCACCGAGGAGGTTCAACGTAAGATACAGCATGGTGGACAGAGACCAAGTTGGGAGCTGAGCACGGAACATGGGAACAAAACCAAGCTCTTGACGCTTCCAGCCCAGCCAATCCAGGCTTTGGGGCCCTTGACAAGCAGCACAGACCGCTGGGAGTGTGTGGTGGAGTCAAACCACTCACTTCCTGGCCAGGGAGCAGAAGCGAGAAGAGGGAGGGGTTAGGGCCCTCCAGCCCCCTCGAGGGCACGCCCCCAATGACCCAAAGACCTCCTACAAGGCCCGCCTCTTAAAGGTCCCACAACCTCCCAACGCACGGCAGTGGGACCAAGACATTATCACAGGGACCTTTGGGAGACACCTAAGATCCAAACTGTAGTACCTGGCTGAAACAATGGGACCAGAACATACCAGGTATGTGCCGGCCAAACTTCTGACCCACAGCATCATTAGAAATAATGAGCCATCAGTGTTTAGAGGCACTATGTGGAAATGATTTGCAGCAATAGATAACTAAAACTACACCCAACAAATTAAACATAGAGCATTTAATTTTATTGTATTGCAGGGAGCTCTAGTGTACCCCCCACTCCAGTTTTTGTGGACTGTAATACTATTAAAATGAATAAAAATAAAAAGTCCACCTACAATTCCATTACCCTAATGCTTCATCTCTTTTCAATTCTCTGCATACCTCTATAATGGTGGGCACACATAGTTGAGTAATATTGTGTTTATCAGGTACATGTAATTTCGTAGTTTCCCCTTCTTAACTTAGCTTTGTATCATCCATTCACAAGCCCAACAAACACAACTATATACAACTTTTCTCACATAGTCATTCCTTTGGAATTGCTGTTTGAGTTAAGCACAAATTGAGCCAGGAGTTCCTCTTCTTTTTTATTTAGAAATTTTAGTTCCATAGAACTTATAGTAGCTTACAATATGACCTATGGTTTCAAACCATGAAATTAAAATTTAGAATATTGGGAAAGGAAAATAAATATACCATGAACCTAGTCTAATGGAATTACTCTGAACCTGTAGCTCTGAGATTTTAAGCAAAACAAACAAACAAACAAACAAACAAACAAACAAACCCCAACAGTGAATTAGTCATTCTCAGTGCTTGACTAAAGCAAGCACGTGGACTGTAAGGGAGGGGAGATTCTGACCTCACCGGGTGGGAGGGGTTGAAAGCGCACGGAGGAGGTGGAGGTGTGGACGGCTCTTCCGAGGGGCAACTGTGTAAAACAGCACCGAGGGCTTGATACCTGGGAAGAGGCTCCAGCATGGGAGACACTGATTCCATGCTGAAGGGGAGAAGGCTGTGGAGCTGCAGGAGCTGAGGATTCAGGGGAGAGTCTGGGTGCGGGGCAGGCCCCTGAGGAGGCCTGGAGATGGGATCTGAACTCCCGCGCGGAGAGCGGCCTTTCAAAGGGAGGGATCATGGCTTTTCCACTGCGGTGACCAGGATAAAGAAAGAGGCAACGATGCCGGGCGGGGCGGCGCTTGTAATCCCAGCATTTGGGAGGCGGGTTCGCGGCCAGCCTCAGCTACTTGGTGAGGCACTCCGCAATTTAGTGAGACCCTGTTTCAAAGTAAATAATAATAATAATAATAATAATAATAATAATAATAATAATAATAATAATAATAATAGGGCTGGAGGTATAGCTCAGAGGTAGAATGCCCTTGAATTCCCCAGTACTGAAAAAAAAAAAAAAAAGGCAACACACACAGATGAAGACAGGGTTGTGGATTTGGAAGGAAATGAGAGAGGTCCCTGGCTGGAGATTTCTGTGTTTCGTTTAAAGCCAGAGAGGAACTGGAAGTGTGGAGACAGGGGTTGGAAGTTTGAAAGGATCAGAAAAGGAAGGCGTTCTGCTTGTTCAATCTGCTGGTTGTCTATTCTAGGTCCTGGCAGTTGGCACATCTGGATTCAGGAGTGGACTAAGGAAAAGGGCCGGCGGGGACAGGAATACCAGCAGGGACCGGATCGTCTTCGCCGGTAAACTCGAGGCGGGATCTGCACCGGCTCCTCCACCTGCCATCCGCACGTGGCGATTCGTGGAGTTGCACAGACTGGCAGGTGGCGCAGCCAATGGGGCAGCAGCTGAGACTCCGGGGCGGGAGCAGTTGGTGGGAAGCCAGCTTCTGGCTGCGGGCGAGGCCTCCTGCAGGAGAGAGCGGGAAGGACAGGTGGGACTCAGAGCCCCGGCGGCAGGGGCGGGACGCGGGCGTTCTAGACAGCAGTCAGTCCCGGAGAAACTGAGGTGGGCTCACGGTCCACACAGGGTGCTGGGGGGGGGGGGAGTGGAAGATCCAGTGTGGCTGTCCGCTTCTGCCCTGTCCTCGCCCGGAGGTGTAGGGGAGCCAGGACCACGTACAGCAGGAGGGAGCCACCTTCAGGCCCTCAAGTACTTACCCATTCTAAATCTCAGTGCTCCTGTCTGTAAAACAGGGATAATTATATGGTTAATCTAAGGACTGAATGCGATAATGAGTTCGTAATTATCGGTTAGTAGGAAAATCCCTGGTACATAACACATGCTCAATAAATGTATGCTTTCTCCCCGTCCCCGTTTACTTCTTTGGCACTTTTCCTTGATCACACCCCCACCGTGGCAGGCAGATGGGGTAGTCCTGCACCCACCCCTTGTTCTAGAGGTCCTCTCATGTTCCTGTGTATGAACTGCTTGCATGTGATCTGATACTTGGGGGATAACTGAAAAATATTGCTGAGAGAATATACTTTTAGAGAGACTCTTCCACACTAGTTTCAATTTTTTTTTCCCATTGAAAACTGAAAACACTGTTTAAAATAAAAATCTACACAAGAAAATATCAAGTGTTGGCAAGAATGTGGAGAAGTTGGAGCCCTGATCTTGGCTGGCAGGAATGTAAAATGATGCCACTGCTGTGGTAAACGCTATGGCAATTCCTGAAGAAATTAAACAGATAGTAAATCTACTATCATAGATTTACTGCCTACCCAGCAACTTCACTTCTGGTTATATACCAAATATTCCAGTAATATTGTTGTATTAGCCAGCAATTTAAGCCCAAAACAAGTCAAAGCAGAGACTTGAACAGATATGTGTATATCCATATTCATAGCAGCTATTTTCACCAATGTATATAGTCAGTGGATAAGTGGAATGTGTATACAGTGGGATGTTCAGCTTTTCAAAGAAAGGAAACTCTGACCTATGTTCCAACATGGATGAAGCTCGAAGATATTATGCTGAATAAAAAGGACAAATCTTACACAATTTCACTTCTAGGAAATACCTAGAGTATCAAACTGACTGCTAGAAAGTAGAGCCGTGGTTGCCAGGGCTGAGGAAGGGGGTGTCGCAGAGTTAGTATTCAGTGGTGCTGAAATTCAGTTAGGGAAGATGAAGCCATTCTAGAGGTGGAGGGTGGTGATGGTCGTGTACTCAATGCCACAGAACGGTATACTTACAAATGGCTCCAATGATACGTTTTGCATTAAGCATATTTGAACACAATGAAAATCCAAAGCACTTACTAAGTACTCTAAGCCTCAAATTAAATGACTGGTTACTATCATAGATAAGAATAAATGTAACAGAGGACAAACACTGACAGTTACCCAAAGTAAGCTCTTACAAACATTGAGAAAGGTTTCCCCTTCTGTCAAGAGAGTGTCTGTAGCCCACCAGCACAAGGCTAGCCATGTTCTGGCATCCATGAAAGGTCAATGCTATTATCACTGTAAATAAAGTACAGGAATAGGTGCTCTTGGAAGAGCTGAAATGGAAGAGTGGTTGTACTGTACGCATGACAGTAAGAAAAATGACAGTAAGAAAAGAGGGATGTTCTATCTCAAAATTTTCTCTAGAGTCTTGGGAAATTTCCTGATGAAGACACCAAGTTCAGAGATTTCTACTGGACATCTAGAAGAGCCAGACACAAGGAGAATTTCTAAATGTATGTATTTGTTCCTTCCCTCCTCCATGGCTCACATATCACTAGGTTCTTACTAAGTGTGATACTCTGTGGATAACATGGCTTCGTAAACGTGAAGAAGGTTTAATTCCTGACTTTGGAAGCTCATGGCCTTGTGAAAGAGGTGAGAACTGTACTGCGATTGTAACACAGTTGGGCTGTGTGGTGTCCGGAGGTGGACAGTCTTGACCATAGGTGACTCGGAGAGGGAGGAGTAGCCCTGTCATGGGGAGGTGCCTGCTGCTCATCAAAGGTAGCTGTAGTCATGAACCAGCGCAGGAATGGATGTAAACCTTGAGCTGTCTTCATGAATGGACTTAGGATTCCAACTAAGCCCAACTGTTTTCACTTTCTGACTGACTTCTTGCTTTGCTTTCCTCCCCAGGGTGCTGTTAGAGTTCTGGTCTCAGATTCCATCAGTGCCCTGAGAGTCTGAGGACATGGCTGCAGCGGCACTGGCTGGACTGATCCCCGTGCTACACTCTGTGGCTGGTGACAAGTATGGCTACTACATTGGGCGGCAGGTGTGGTTCGGCCTGATCGCCATGCAGGGGGTGGTGGTGTATGTGGCCCACTTGCCCTGGACCCACATCCAAGAAGATTTTTCGTGCCATGGCAACATCACCCAACCTTGCTTGATTGAGTGTTTTGAAAAAAGTTTTAACAATTCTATAACAGGAACTTGGTACTTCTTTTACTTCATCTTCGTAGCTGTTTTCTCTCTTATGGAACTCCTTATGGCTCAGATTCGGCATAGGCAGGTCAAGGCGAAGTCCATGGAGGAAGTGGAGGAGGCCTCCATGGTGGGAATCCAGGAGCAGGTCACCACTCCAAAAAAATCCAGGTTGAACTTCCACCGGGAGAAGATGCTGCTGCTGTCGTACCTCCTGTACTTCCTCCTGCAGATTGGCGTCCAGTGTGTGTTCTTATGCCTTCTCAGGCACCGACACCTGCCTGTGGTGAGCGAAGCCGTCATTCCCTGCAGCACCGATGGCTGCCCTGGCCCCTATCGCTGCCTGATCAGGGAGACCATAGAGAAGCGGATGTCTCTCTACACCCTCATGTTCTTTTCCTGCACGATCATCCTCTTCTGCTTGGGTTTCTTTATCTACAGTATTCACCATTACCTGCTGAAGAGCCATTCACTCTCCAAGTTCTGAATTGACTGGCAGTGGGAGAAGAAACGCCTTCTCATTTAAATTCCTTTCTCCCTCATACTCTGCAATTTGTGCTCCTTTAAATTTTGTGTTTTGAGTAAGGCTTCCTTCTTTTTTCTTTTAAAAAATAAATATTTCCTGTTCTGGTTTTCTCTCTACGGCAGGCCAAGGTTTTCTGTGGCTGGGATGCCGCTGATGACGTTGCCGAGATCTTTCCTGTCTGCTTTCTAATTTCATCCTCACCTGAAGCCCATGACAATGAACTTGTGACTTCATTCTTCCACTGTCTTCACATTGGGAAGAGTTTTCAGAGTCTTAGAACTAAGAGCTTTGGGGTGATTTACTTGAACCCTGGCCTCTGCAGTACTGATTCTCCAAAGAAAATTCTCAGCTGCATTTGCAGGGTGAGCTCACCCTGGTTCTGCCTGGGGGTCCCCAAGCTCCTAGGTGAGGGCTCAGACCCTCCAGTTCACTTGAGCCCCCAGCCAGGACTAAATAGATCTGGACGAGGCCTGTGGGGGAGAGAGCAGGTGTGGCCAAGGTGGGGATGAAGCTCAGGGGATGAACCGCTGGGTGTCACAGTGCCCAGATGGCCTTGCTCCCAGAGCTGACATCTACCTGGAGACGTGCCAAAGCCCTGCTCTGGCCGTGAGCAGGTCACTAACTGCTCTCCAGGCCCTGTTGAGCCCCATCCTCTGCAAGCACAGGGGAGTTTGAGCAGACAAGGCTGAAGCTCCTTGCATTTGGGGTAGGATAGGTGGGGATCAGAATGAGGACATTGCAGAGAAGCTGTGCTCAGTCACCCCGTCCTGTGCTAGGTGTATCACCCCAAAAGGTAGTTTGAGTGACCATCCTGTGCCTGAGGCTCAGGCTCCCAGGAGCTGAGTGTGGGGTGTGGCACAGAGGCAGTGCCAGCAGAGGCCGCGAGGGGTCAGGGATGAGCGAGGGGCTCCCGCATGGCCTGGCCAAGGTGGCTGGGCCCCTCCTCTGCTGCGGTGTTGGTCACAAAGGCTGACTGTGGCATACTGACCCCAAGATGGTGCCAGTGGTTTTCTGCTTCCCTGTGTCCCCACCTACTTGTAATCCCCTCCTTCTGAGTGCAGCAGGGGCTGTGACCTGCTTCTTACCTGTAGGACACGGCGAAGGATGTCACTCCTGCAATTATGGTAAGTAGCAGACTCTCCTGTGCTGACATGACATAAGTGTTGTTTTAAGCTACTAAGTTTGTGGAGATTTGTGGCAGTGTTATAGTTTGGATTTAAAATGTCCCTTGGTCCTCATGTGGGAGACAAGGCAGCCATGTTGTCCATGGAGGCAGGACCTGGTTGCTGGGGAAGGGTCCAGGGGGCGTGGCCAGAGAGAGTGCAGGTTCTGGCTCCTCTCTCACCTCCAGGAGCTGACACAAGCTCTCCCCACCTTCTGCTCTGAGGACCTGCAGCCCTGGCTCCTGCTTGGAAGCCAGTATACATGGACTAAAATCTCCAGAACTTTGTGCAAATGAAATTCTTCTTCCTCTAAGTTTTGCATGTTGGGTGTTTGGGTAATAGCAGTGAGAAGCTGATGAAAACACAAGGCAGCAGAACACTAACACGCTGACCCTGGGTGCTTGCGGTGGTCTGAGAGCCAGGGCCAGCTGGGTGGTCTCAGCATTAAGCATTGTGGAGACGTGCTTTTCTGCCGTCTGGGAAGTAGCATTCTCTCCCATGGTGGTTTTGAGGACGTGTTACCAGGACCCGAGAGGCCTATGGTGGGGGTACAGGGCTTGGGATCAGGTGGCCCCTTAGGATTAAGAGTGAACCCATTGACAGCCAGCAGGAAAATGGGAACCCCAGTCACAGAACTGCAAAAGAACTTCCTTCTGATAGATCTTTTATAAAAATGTTTTTTTGTGGTGTGCTCTACCACTGAGCTACACCACCCCATGGAATCGGTTTTTGACACACCTTAGTGAACTTTGAGGTGCATTCTCCCCCAATGAGGCCTCCAGGTGAGAACACAACCCAGCTTATGCCTTCACTGCAGCTTCATGAGGCCTCTTGCAGATGATAATGCCTGGGCTCCTGACCTACAAAAACTGACTCAGTATGTGTGTTGTTTTGAATGGCTAAGTGGAAACGTGTTACACAGCAATAGAAAACTAACGTATTGACTGGCGCCCTGCACTGGTCCAGGAGCCAAGGGAAGCTGGGTGGTCTCAGCATAAGCACTTGCAGGCATGTGCTTTTCTTCTATCTGCAAACATTGTCCCTTGCCTTCTCCTGACCAGCCACACTGTCAGGGCTGAACAAGTCCCCACCCGGCACGAGGCTCTGCAGTCGGAGCTGCGCGATGCCACCTTCAGCGCTCCTCCTGCGCTGGACCTCTCTGTGCACCGAGTCACCTGCGCGGCTGTGCAGGGCCCAGGGAGGCCCCTCTGAAATTCAGTGGGGCTAATTCCAGCATTTGGGAGGCTGAGACCGGAGGATACGCGTTCTCGACCAGCCTCACTACTTAGTGAGGCATTCCGCAACTTAGTGAGACCCTGTTTCAAAATAAAGAATAAAAAATAGGACTGGGAGTCTAGCTCGGAGGTAGAATGCTCCTGGGTTCAATCCCCAGTACCGAAAAAAAAAAAAAAAAAAAAAAAAAAGAGAAATTTAGTGGGGCTTGGAGGAGGTCAGCACCCTGGAGACCTAACACATGTCTGGAGTTATGTGGAAGAGGGGTTACCTCTGGGGTCTATGGGGCATTTCAGGGGAGAATCAGAGCCAAGTGTCGCTGTATACCCAGTGCCTAGAAAGTGTTTTGGGTACATAGTCCTGGCTGAGTAAGTACTTTTGGGGTACATGGAGTGGAAGCACATGCTCTCAAAGAATCTTCTTGTTTTGGAGAAGGTGGGGGGCTTTCAGATTGTGGAAATGCTATTCTCCCACTGGTTCATTGAGAGTCAAAATTCAAGGCCTGGTTATTATCATGAGGAAACCTTTCGTGTCCACTCTCCTTGGGCTTATTCTGGTTGTAGAAAAAGAAGCCCAGTGGTTAGGTGTGTGCCGGTTAAGTAGTGAGACTTAACTGGACCTAGTGAGACCTTGTTTCAAAAATAAAAATAAAATAGGACTGGGAGTGTAGCTGAGAGGTAGAATGCCCCTGAGTTCAATCCCCAGTACCAAAAAAAAATTTTTTTTCCTAACATAGAAGTTTATAACTATAAACCTTTCATTTAGCATGTCTCTCACTGGGTTCAACAAGTATGTTGTGTTTTTGTTTTCTATCTCTAAATACAATATTTTCTCATAATTTTTTGATCCATTTCTTACTTAAGAGTGTGTAGCATAACTTCCAAAGATGTGCTAATTTTACAACTTTCCTTCTGTTATGGATTTCAGATGTCATCTCATTGTGGTTGGGGAAGAATACTTTGTATGCACCTTTTAAAAATCTACTGAGACAATATTGTTGTGATACATGCATATACATATTTATAGCAGCACAATTCACAATAGCCAAATCATGGAACCAACACAGGTGTCCATCAACAGATGAATGGATTACAAAATTTTGAGATATGCAGCAATGGAATTCTACTCAGCAATAAAGAAGAACAAAATTATGTCATTTGCAGGAAAATGAATGGAATTGAGGACCATTATGTTAAGTGAGATTAGCCATTCACAGAATGTTTTCTTTCATATGTGGAAGATGGGGAATAATCAGGATACAGGAGGGATAATGGAGGAGAAGCCCCAGTGGGTCTAGGGGAGGGTGTGTGTGTGGGGAGAGCTAATGAAGGAAACACTTCCATTGATGTTTGTGCATATGTGAAATTACCAATGCCAGTCTCAGTATCATGTATGGCGAGGAGGAGGGAGTGAGGAGGGAGGTAGGAGGAAGCCCGCCAAGTGCTGTGTGCATGTATGTCCTTATCTTCTGAGCTACATTATGATGTGAGACTACAATGCACCAATAAAAGTATATAAAAAAGAAAAAACAGTAAGATGATGTAGCACATGCTAAAGAAAAAAAGAAAATAAAAAATCTAATGAAACTTAATATTTGGACCAACATGTCCTATTCTAGAATATGTCCCGTGTACACTTGAAAAGAATGTCTGTGCTTTTGTTACTGGGTTGTGTGCTCTGTGAACTTCCGTTAGATATAGTTGGGTTTTTGCAAGTTCCCTGTTTCCTTTTGTATCTTACATCTGGTTCTTCTATGCATTATTGAAAGTGTACCCCACTTTCAATAATGTAGTGAAGTCGCCCAGCTATTGTAATAGTCTATTCTCTCTTTGGTTCTGTAAGTTTTTATATATTTTATATATCTTCATGGTCTATTATTAAGTATGTAAATGTTTACAGTTGTTCTATCTTCTTGGTGTATTGGACTTTTATCAGCATATGGTGTCTTTGTCTCCCTTTTTTTAAGGAGTACTGGGGATTGAATCCAGAGGCATTCTACCTCTGAGCTACATACCCAGCCCTATTTTATTGTTTATTTTTAAACAAGGTCTCACTAAGTTGCTGAGTCTCACTATTTGCTGAGGCTTTCCCTGAACCTGCAATCCTCCTGTGTCAGCCTCCCAAGTACTGGGATTACAGGTGTGCACTACCACACCCAGCTTTTCTTTGTCTCTTGTAACAACTTTTTTCATTTGAATTCTAATTTTTATGGTGTTTGTTCAGTCACTTCTGCTTTCTTGCTTACTATTTGCATGGAATCTTCTGCTTTCATGCACTTTCAGTCTATTTGTGATTTTGGATCTGATGTAGCCTCTCATAGATAACATTGCTGGCTTATTCTTTCTTTCTTTCTCTCCTTCCTTCCTTCCTTCCTTCCTTCCTTCCTTCCTTCCTTCCTTCCTTCCTTCCTTTCTTCCTTCCTTCCTCTTTCTTGTACTGGGGATTGAACCCAGGGACATTCTACCTCTGAGCTACACCCCTAGTCCTATTTTTTATTCTTTATTTCAAAATAGGTTTTCACTAAGTTGTGGAGAGCCTCACTACACTAAGTAGCTGAGGCTGGCCATGAATTCATATCCTCCAGTCTCAGCCTCCCAAGTACTGGGATTACAAGCATGCACCTCCATGCCCGACTCTGGTTTATGTTTTCTAAGAAATCTGTTTTGCCAATCTAAACCTTTTGAAAGTTTAAGCCATTTAAATTTGAAGTAATTACTGTTAAGGATGGACTTACTTCTATTCATTTCCTACATTTCAAATAGCTTTTTTGTCCCTGATTTCTTGCATTACAGTCTTCTTTTGGGTTTAGTAGTTTTTTTTTATAGTGAAACATTTGAATTCCTTTCATGTATATTCTATAGCTATTTTCTTTGTGGTTTCCATTGAGATAAAATTTAACATTCTAAAATTATAATATATTTAATAAACTTTAATTTGAATATAAGATATCAATAAAATATAAAACACCCTTTCATTTATTTCAGTTGTTGATATCACAAAATTACATCTTTATAAATTGTGTGTCCCAAAACATACTCTAATAATTTTTGTGGAACTGGAGTTTGAACTCAGGGCTTCATGCATGCAATGTGACCACTGTAGCACTGAGCTACATTCTCAGGCCCTAATAATTCCTTAAATCATTAGTTTCTTAAGTTATGCAGTAAATCAAATATGGGCTTATAAACCAAAGTTATAATATACTAGTATTTAGAATCATGTATAAAGTAAAACTGGGGTTACAAATCCTTGTTAATGTTGCTAGCTTTTACCATCATCAAGATCTTTATTTCTTCATACAGCATTTATTTATTGTCTAGTGTAGTGTTTCACCCTTCAGAACTCCCTTGGGCATTTCTTTCAGAGCAAGTATGGTGGTAATGAAGGCCCTCAGCTTTTATTGAACTTGTAATATTTTAGTTTCTTCCTCACTTTAGAAGGACAGTTTTGCCAGATGTAGAATTATTGGTTGACAGAAGTTATGATTAGATATGAAATGTCCCATAAAGAGCTCATGTATTAATGTCAGAGTTGATATAATTAACTCACAAGGGTTGTAATCTCATTGTGGATACATCTATTATAATATTCACTGGGTGGTAACCTGGCAGGTGGGATGTGGCTGGAGCTTGTGTCCTTGAAGCCCCTCTCTTGCTTTTGGTCTTCATGATGTGAGAGCAGAGCTTTGCTCTCTCCCTCTCTCTGCTTCCAGCCACCATGCCCTGAGCTCCACAGCCACGGCCTGACATGGGTTGAATGCTGAAATCTCCAAAACTGTGAGCAAATAAATATTCCTTTCGCTAAGTTGTATGGTCAGTTGTTTTGGATTACAGAAAATGTTAATGAGAATGTTGTCTGAAAAAAGTTTGTTTTGTTTTTTGGGGATTTTTTTTTCACTTTGAATGTATCAATCCACTGCCTTCTGATCTAAAAGTTTCTGATCATAAATATGCTGTTAATCTGATTGAGAACCCTTTGTATGTTCCTTGTATGTGATGAACACCTTCCCTCTTGCTTATTTTAAGATTCTCTATTTGTCTTTCAAAAGTTTTATAATAATGTCTCATTGTGGGTCTTTTTTAGTTCATCTGACTTGGAGTTTGCTGAACTTGAATGTTTCTATTAATGCCATTAATAAAATTTGGAGTGTTTTTAGTTATTGTTTTTTCAAATATTCTCTATGTTTTTTCTTCCTTTCTTCTACTCAGACTCCCTTGATGTCTCTCTTTAGTTTTTATCAATCTTTTCTCTTTCTGCTTCTCAAACTCTTCTGATAATCCCCATTGTCCTATATTCAAGTTCACTGATACTTTCTTCTGCCTGCTCAAATCTGCCTTTAAATCTCTCTAGTGAGTTTTTCAGTTATTATATTTTTCAGCCTAGAATAATTTTTAGGTGTTCTGTCTCCTTACTTGAATTTCCATTTTGTTCATATATCATTTCTTTACTTTATCCATATCTTCATTTTGTTTTTTAGATCATTGAGAGAGTTGCCTAAGGCTGGGATGTAACTCAGTGTTAGAGTACATGCCTAGCATGCAAAAAGCCCTGTTGTTGTTGTTTTTTTTCCTAATACTTTTTTAAAAAAGTTGCTCACAAGTCTTTGTTTATCCACCTAAGACAGGCACAGTCCTTCATGCATTTTAAAATAAAAACGAGGGGGTTGTGGGAGCCCAGCTGAGCCCTTTCCCCCCTGGCAGTTGCTATCTGCACATATGAGTAACTATACTCATGATTCTTCTGCTATAGCTACTTTGGCGTCTCGAAGTCTGGAGGTTGCTCCTAGGATGCGTTGATGAAAGACCCTCTTACTTCTTAGAAAGTAAATATATGACTCTAAAGGTTTATGGTTCTATGACTCTAGAAAGTTTGCTTGACCAGGCTATGTTAGGAATGTGGGCTATATGTGGAAAACGAAGAAGTGGTGCTAATTGTGCTCTAACAATGATTGATATGTCGTAAATGTATATGTAACCCTGTTGTACTCAAGAAATATATAAAAAATCTGTGCTGAATAATAACAAAAAAAATTGGTTTTAAGAAAAACAACAACAAAAAACCCCAAGTCTTTGTTTAGTAGATCTGCCATCAAGTTTTTTTCAAAGGCAATTTCTACTGATTTATTTTATCCATTGGATGGGCCATAGTTTCTGGTAGGTCTTTGTATGCCTTTTGATTTTTTTTTTTGACCATGTTGAAAACTAGACATTTTAATCTAAAAATCTATTAACTCTGGAAATCAGAATTTCCTACTTCCTAGGGATTGGTATTTTTTTGAAATTGTTGTAGGCTTTCTGTGCCAAGAGTCAATATGAGATGTAAAGTTAAGCTCTATTTAGGTACTTTCTAAACCTGAGTCTTTTCCTGGACATGTGCTGTCACTTTTTTGACTTTCCCCATACAGTTTCCCCTATACAGTTGACATTGAATATCTTAGTGTCTAATGTCTGGCTCCCAGAATGTAGAAGAGAGACAAGTGAATGAGGAAAAAAGGGTTCTGGCCCTTTAAATCCCCTGGCAGTTACTTCACCTGGGTGGGGGAGGAGCTTGCAACTCTGAGAGGAGGTGCCACAACAATGACTGCCCATGTCTGTTTACACCTCTGTGACTGGAAGCAGGAATCAATGCTCTGAGTACAGATTATTAAATTTTGTGTGTTTTTTAAATTTTATTTTACTTTTTTTGTATTTTTAACTAACTGTGGTCCCCAAAAGCTGCATGCCTACTGCTGTGGAGCAAGTGCTTGGCTGCCCGCCATGGGGCTGGGGGTGGGGCACGCATAGCTGGTAAGGTGAAACTGACCCAAGGAGCCTGGGTTTACTGTCCAAACCTTCCCCTAGAAGTTATGAACCTTCAATGGACTCCAAAGTTTCAAAGCAGCTCTGTAAGACAGATTCTGCCAGCAAATTGTTATGTAGGTGGGGGTGCTGTCCTCAGCCCAGTTGTACTAGGCCAGGCTGCTGAGAGACCACAGAAGGCTCCCAGAGACGGCCTGTGAAACACAGGGTTTGCTAAAGACTGCTTAGGGGAAGGTAGAGTCGAGATGCACTGGACGGTCACCCCCATCCCTCATGGTGCCTCAAAGGTCGCCTCTCCACAGTGCCTGGGTCTTCACCAGTTACCACAGGGAGAGGGTTTTGTAGGTTAGCCTACTACGTCAGCAGTGACGTCATTAGCTTGCTTTGTTACATTGCAGGACCAGCTTTCCAGGGGACAGTTGTCTTGGTGTCTGTGCGAGAAAGCAGTTTCTACAGGTAACAGTAGAAACTTTACAGTGCAGGAGACAGTCGGTGCCCTTTAAGAGAACAGTGTACGGACATTCCAGTCGGGGCCAGGCTCTTCCTCCTTGCCTTGGGGAAGGCCGGGGGGGGGGGGGATGGAGGCTGGTGTATCAGGGCCTTGGGGGTTCACTGTCTTCCCTTCTTGCAAGGATGGCACACAGGGAGAGAAATTTCTGGTGCTGCCTACTCTGCCATCTTCCCAGACTCCTATGGGATAAATTACTTCCACACAGAGAATTATTCTGGAATCTTTAAGTCAGGTGAAGTTATAAGAAAAATTAACCTTGCAGTTTATAGTTTCCAAGCACTTTATCCTACATCCTCCCTCCTTTCTTCCCTCTGTGTTCCTGGCCTCCTCCCTTCATTCCTTCCTTCATTAAAAACAATTTAGTGCTTTCCCAGATCTTCCATTTTGTGTTGTTTCCCTTTAATTCCTCCTATTCTGTCTCCTTTCCAACCTTTGGCCAATTTTTTGTTTGTTTGTTTGTTTGTTTGTTAACCCTTTCATTGGAGGGAAAAATAATTAACTGCTTACATGAAGCTAGGTGTTATCATTGAATTCAAATTTCCCATGTCCACTCCAGCCTTCCTGCCCTTTGGGTGACCGGAGGCAATTGGGATAATTGAGAGGCAAGTATATTTTGTGACCTCTAGGAAACAAGGGGTAAAAGACGGGACATGAAGAAGGAAGACGACGATGAAACCAAGATAGACATTGTTAAGAAATTTATTTGCAATTCTTGTTTTTTGTTTTTTGTTTGTTTTTTAAATAACATCATTCCTTAGATAAAAATGCAATCTTACAGGAATATACAATAGCGTCTCACATGGAGATGACCCTGAAGCTCTCCTGGAAAGGTTTCCCCTTCTATTTCCCTGGCCTTGCTCAAGGGCAAGAAGGTGCAGCAGGCGAGGCCTTTGACAACAGGATGATCTGATTACAAACTGTACAGCAATATTTACAACAGTCGGACTGTGAAGTCGTGGAGCCTGGAGGGGCAGGTGTGGGGTGTGCAGGTGTGTGGGGTGGTGACACGGAGGCACTGTCCATCTTCCAGCGCTCCTCTGGTAGCAGGCATGAGAGAGATTGGATCGGGGTGTGGAGGGGGCTGAGCAGGAGGAGAGGAACAACAGAGGGTGGAGGAGCTTTATCTGGACCTTCTACATGGAGGGGAGTTTTGCTCTGCAGCTCTGGTGTGTTGAAATAAAACAGCAGCATTATGAGAGTAATAGACATTCCAGTGCTTTACTCACGATCTGCCACCCTGTTTCCTGGAACTTGTGTGTTTTTCCACAGATTATCACGGATAAGTCCAAATCTGGCTATTCCTTTGTTACCCATGGTCTATTTCAGTGCAAAACCCCTCTCCTAGGTAGTGAGAGAACAACATGTGTTCAGGGCAGGACAGGACTCGGCTACGGAAGGTGCATGATCTGGTAGGGGCACTGAGTGATGGATTCTGAGTTTGGAGGGTCAGACGCAGTGGATGCAGGACCGTGTGGTGTGGAAGCAGGAATGTGCCCACGGCATTCGGACCACTGAGGTGCCATCTGCAGGAGCCCTTTGTAAGCAGTTTGATTACAACCCCCCCCCCCAACTTAAAAAGCCTTGGCGCACGAGGGGGGGGGATTGTTACAGGATCCAGTGACTCATCCTCTTTTGTCCCTCTTATGACTCTACAGAAAGAGGCCTTCTCTGCTCTCCTTTCCAGGCCAAAGGCTCAGGAAAGACTTCCACGAGGGGGTCGGGACAAGCGGACCTGAGCTTGCCCAGTGCTTGCTCATCCTGTTCTTCCTGACCTTGCTGAGTGTAAAGCTGAGGACCTAAGAACACCAGACAGGGATTCTCCAGGCCCAACGTCGAGTAAGAAATTACCCTCCCCTAACACGTTCGCCTCTCCCACTCAGAGCCTTCTCTGACAGTGACCTTGGAAGAGGCCCAGGAGTGATGGTTTAGGAGGCAAATTTGCAGCCAGTGTCTGCTCCATGCCAGGGAGGTGGCATGTTGCCAAGTGAGGAAGCTTTACACAAGTCCAACTATTTAGATTCTGAAAAGTGAGGTGCATGGGATGCCCCACAAAAGGGGGCACACCTCGGAAGCAGCCAGTGTCTGACCTGAAGGGGGAGGATTTGACTCTGGCAATGTGGCAGATCAAACTTTCATCTAATTATCTGATCTTCATCCTGTCCTCCTTTTTGTGAGCAGAGACCTAAAGGAGATTTCCCAGCTCTGACTCTGCTCTCGGTGTTGAAGTGAGCCTCACGCTGGACTCGTCCTGCAGTGACCACCACCTCCCTTTCAGAGATGGAGTAATAGGCTTTTCTGATGCAGCAGGAAGCCACGGCTTCACACCTCACCCACAGTGGGTGCAACCCCTTGAAGTCATTGGAGGACAAGGTGTCGACTTTAGTAGTGGTTAATATTTTCTCACTGTATTCATTTCATGATAATAACTGATTCAGATGAAACCATGTCCACCCCAGGAATTTGTGCTGGTTCTCTGTGTTCCTCTACACAGTCTTTACCCTTCTATGGAAAAGTTGCTTATCTAGAACTCAACCCTAGCGCTTGTGCCTTATTGTGTGTGTGTGTGTGTGTGTGTGTGTGTGTGTGTGTGTGTGGTGTGCAAGGTGCAAGTGTCTCCCCAGCCATGTGGAAATCTGGCAGAAACTTATTTACCTGTTGTGTTAGTATCTGGTGCCACAAAACAGTTTCATTGCTTTGAAAAACATAAATAACAGAGTTAAAACCAGAAGTAGCTATAGAAAGAAACTGAGAATCGGCACAGGGGACTCCTTTCAGCTCTGTCCCTCTCTCTAGGCAGAGGGGAGGAGGCACAGTAGGGGGGTGGGGAGGGGCAAGAAGGCAGAGAACCACCTAGGGAGGGACAAAGGTGCCCCATCTCTGACATCCTAGCCTCATCATCCTAGCCTCCCCTTAAGTCACTCCCAAAAGCCGCTGCTGGAAAGCCTGGCCTAGGTGCCTGGGATCAGGGCCCTCCCTCTTCCTTGGCCCTGCAGCAGGTGCCCAGGCTCATGCAGGGGAGGGCATCTGTGGAGGGACACTGGGGCACAGGGACGCTGGGCAGAAATCTCATTTTTCTCAACTTCCAGAATACACCCTTGAGGCATCGGCCTCTACTGTGCTGGTGGTTGTAGGTGCTTGAACTAAAGCACTTTTACAGACATGTGGGGAGTGAAAACAGGCCCTTATTCTGCCTCCATTTCCCCTCCGGTCTGTCTTGTGCTGACATTTTCCCCAGAGCCAGGTCTTCTTTTAAAAACAACTGGCCTGGATCCTAACAGTAAGATTTTACTTCCCTGGGCTTTGAACAGCTCTTCTGGAAAGTCAGATGGCCCTTCTACACGCTTGTTGAAGGGTTTCTAACTCCCAGGCAATGAGATTTCAATTATTCTAGGTCCCTGGGGATGCCATCACCCTCTGTGGCGACATTTGTAGCGTTCAATGAGGTTAAAGCCCCTGATGACCAGGGTTCAGCCCCACACCTGATCCAAGCACCCCTGTTTCTCTGCCTTTAGGGGCAGGGGAGTGATTGACTGGCCTCTGTCTGTAGCCCTGCCCTCTGTTCACCTCCACACTCCTGGGCCTCAAAGGGTTTTTGCTTCTCAGGATGTTGACTTGGGAATAGGAAGGTGACTCCCGTGGGCGTCCCCTGCCTTCAGCTGCTCAGGAGTTCTGGTTGGGGAAGGGTTCTGAGGAAATGACAGGCGCCTCTGCTGCAGACCAGCACCTGGAATTCGGAACCAGGGAAATAGGAGAGAAAAGATACAGCCTTGGTCCTGACCTTGGCTGTTGGAGTCGAAGGGCAGCCTGCAGGTTAAGACAGGGAAAGGCTGTAACTAAAGACTTCTGAATCACAGCAGGGGAAAGTGCGAATCAAGCCAAAACTCAGGAAAAAGTCTCTCTCTCTTAACCTCAAGACCTGAAGAACCATCTAGAACCAGGCAGAAAGGAGACAGCTGGAGCCTTTCCTGCTTACCATGGCCATGCACATGAACAATTATTAAAAGAACAAGATGTGGAAATGAGAGAGGCAGAGCTAGTCAGAGGAAATGTGAAAATGAAGTTTCCCAAACTGCAGAATGTAACCTATCCTCCTTGGAGTCCTTCCGGTCCCTGGCCACTGGCTGCTTTTCTCCTGCCACTTGAGGCCTGCCGGAAGGGCCACAGAAGCCTAGACATGGTCATGGGGCCCTCCCACGCTAGGTGGAAAGCAGACACATGCAGCCCATGGTGGATGCGGCTCACTGATTTCACGGCTCACCACAGCCTTCACCACGTGATGGATATCATGTGTCAACCTCCCAGCAGTGGATGGTGAGGTGGAGCTAGGAAAGAGCCGCTGCCTTGGAGAGGGAACCGCCAAGGGCAGGTGGACATGTCCCTGCTGGCGCCATTCTTGCAGGGTCGGGGGTGGGGGAGGCTACTCTGGTCTTCTTGCCCATGTTGGGTGGAGAGGAGAAGGTGGCTGGGAACCCCAGGAGGCAGGATGCTGTGAGTACCCGCAAGAACCGGCCTGTAGCCCTCACCATTGGATGGCACTTGGAGACGCAGATTGGAAATCCAAAAGGAAGAGAGAATGAAAAGGTTGAGTGTGCGTGTGTACGTGTGTGCGTGTACAGGATCAACCAAAACTCCAAACTTCTACCTAGGAGCCAAATGCACAGCAAGAGCCAGATATCAGCTCAAAAGGGCTCTCCTCTCCACCGTACCTGAAAGCTCAGCAGCACAGAGGAAAAACTGGGGGAAACTTTGATTTCTGGATCTTGTTGGCACTGAAAAAGAACCATGAATGTTTGGGTGGGTCGGATGTGCAAAACCACAGAGGAACGCTGCTTTTCTGTACTGGGGAGCCTGGGGGCACAGGGCGCATGTGTCCACTTTTTCATGAATCAGTCCATGAGAGCACAACTTGTCTGCATCGAGGAATGGACTGTCCCCTGCTGGAATTTCTAGCAGGTTCTTGCAAGAGCTAAGAGGGGCTAAGGGAACACTAGGACCTGGAGAGCTCCTGTGGGCGAATTCTGTGTGAATCGTCAGGTTCTCTTTTCCTCCACATCAGTCCCTTTTCAACCATCATTGCTGACATATCGTGGAAGGACGCAGCACCAACAGGGCGACTGACACTCCCTGTAGGCACAGAGAGCATAAGAGACGCCCCATGAAATCTGCTTCCTCCATCTCTATGAGCTGCGGAGGCCCCCTCCCCTGCCAGGGTCCCTTCCCTCACTGCCACGTAGATTAGGGTGGGCAGGGGAGAGAATCTTCTCTAGAGTGAGGACGGGATGAAGTGAGTACAGCAAAGAGTGAGTTCTGGGTGGACCAAAGATTCACCCAGCTACCTCTCTCTTGCCTGGGCAGCTGCGTTTGGGTGGACCAGTTGTCTGGCCTCCCGCTGGTCTGGCCAGTGAACACTTTCCTGGGAAAGGAAAAGCCCGTGCTGTGGGAGTGACCAGAAAGCCGGCCAGTTCTTCAGAGGGGGATGCTGATGTCTCACGACACCTCAAGGTGAAGGCTGCTCCTGGACAAGTACAGAATCAGAACCACAGCAGAGCAGAGAGTGAAGACCTGAATGAGTTACGTGCTGGTTCCTCAAAGCAAGATATAGTACGAATACACCTTTCCTAAGAGTTTGGGAAATTTGAGGCAAATGGAAGAGAACACAAGATATGCAAAACAGTAATGTCTGAACCTGTCTGTGGACCGCAGAATAATGACTTACACTGGCGATACCTTTGCTCATTATACAAGTGAAAAGAAAAATCATTCCCTTTCCCCCAACCACATATAGAAAAGCACTTACGAGTTCGAAGGTAAAGCTTGTCAAACACTCCAAATACAAAATGATTTACTTTACATGCAGCAAAATATACAAGAAGTGAATTCAGAAACAAACTTAATTCAATTCATTATATTCGCTTGGCACAATTGCAATTCAGTTTTAAAAAAATATTTGAAAAATACTGAAACTGACCTGAATTCAAGTATAACGGTTTCTTCAACAGAAACATTATCAATGCAATAAAACATTACACGGAATATATTGAAGCAAAATGCCTTCTTGAGTTTTCCCCTTAAATTTCTGTGTGGTTTTTAAATACAGTTTTAATGCCAACAAAACTCACGATTGTATATTTAAATGAATATTATTGCATTGTTTTTGCATATCTTGTGGGACAGAAAATGCAAAGAGTTACTGATTCCTGTTTCAGAAGCAGAGACGGTGGTTTGTTTTTGCTTTCAAATGGCCCCAGATTCAGATCTCCCAGCAGTGAAGCCAGAAAGGGGAACTAGGAACGCGCCAGTGCGCATGGGCACACTGTGGGTGCATCTGACCAGTAGGACAGGTGCGAGCAGACAACTCACTACTGCACATGCTCGCCACAGTCAGGACTTTCGAGCTTCCTCTCCCGCACCATCCAATCCACCCCGCACAAGAAGGAAACCGGGGCAAGGGCCCTTCAGTGCCAGATGCATCAAGTGCATTGCCAATTATCTTTAAATTATAAAACAAAACCAGAAAGAAAGAAAGAAAAAAGGGTTACTACCTACAGGAATTATAACAAATTATTGGGCATACACAATGGCTGGTAAAACTCCTAAGGCGGCTCCTTCTTGGAAAAAAGGAAACTGCAACTGCTTAAAGAATAAAACCAAACCCGGTTTACATAGGCAAAAGTGAAAACAGTAAGATGGGTGACTACAAAGTTTGTAAACGCTCTTCTTCCTTCCCTCCCCCTGGAAAACAAGACAAAACAAAACAAAAAATAAAAATAAACGAAAAATCCCGAAACAAAAACCATAACATGCTGTCAAGAAAAATGGCAAACCACAGAAGGTCAGCGCGCTGGAGGAAGCTCGGTACCCCGTGGGTCGTCCCGGCAGCGCCAGCTCGGTGCTGTCCTGGCTCGCGCCGCCGCGGGCTCGGCTCGCCTCTGCAGCTCCGCGGCCGGGCTGGCAAAGGATCCTGTCGCGGCGGAGCCGCCACCCCGGCCCCGCGCGCGTGTCCCCAGCCGCCGCACCTCCGCGTCCCTCGTGCTTGCGCGTGGGCTGGGCTCCTTTCTCCGAATCCACAGGGCCTGGCCCTAGGGGACAGTGAGGCTCATACAGAATGTGTGCAAATGACTTTTTTTTTTTTTTTTTTAACAAGCGAAGTTGAAAGACACCCGTTTGCTAGAGGGTCCCTCGGCCGGCCGGCGCGGAGTCCCCGGCGCCCCGCCCGCCGCGCGCCGCCCTGGCGGGACCCTGCCCCGCGCTCCTCCCGAAGAGCACCCCCACACCACCCAGCTCCGCGTCTCGTCCCAGCAGAAATGAATGAAGACGCTGTTCCGGTTAACTCCAGGTCACGAGAACAGTGAGGCACTTCTGAAACGAACCCATTAGGAACATTGAGACAAATAAAAAACCCGGCGTCGCCCGGCCCGGCGACTACAGGCTGCTGACGAAGACCCTGCTGTCCGCGAGCTCCTCCTCGCTCCGGCCGCGCCCCAGGGCGCGCGCACAGCTCGCGTCCTCCTCGCCGCCCGCCCTGTCCTGCCCCGGGTCCCTGCAGTTCACGAAAGGTAGGAGGGTGCCGTTGGGGCTCTGCTGGGCGCCCCCACTGAGGATGTTGTCGGCCGCCGTCTCCATCTCCTCTATTGTCATGTCGCAGGCGTCAGCCAGCTCCTGGGTCGTGACCTCGATGAACTTGGGGTCTTGGGCAAACTGCCCCAGTCCTTCTGAAATCAAGACCTGCAGGGGCGGGGGGTGGAGAGAGAGGGAGCTGGAGTTACAGGGCCCGGAGGAGTGGCCCGGCCTCCAGTCACCGCCTCTCCAGGTTTAGCTTCTATGAAGACATTTCTAGGGACCTTGCCATCCTGGTCGCCCTCCTGTGGGATTGCGCCAACGTGTCAAAGATCCCCTAAGACGTGGTGCCAGGATGCACAGATGCTCCCAGAGCAGAGGAGAGTGGAACTGAGAGCTCTGTTCTACACTTCTGGCTCCCAACCCTGGTTGTGCATTAGAATCATCAAAGAACTTTTTTTTTTCTCCTTGTGGAACTGGGGATTGAGCCCAGGGGCATTCTATCTCCAAGCCACACCCCACAACCCTATTTTTTTTTAGTCTTTATTTTGAAACAGGGTCTCACTAAGTTGCAGAAGGCCTCACTAAATGGCTGAGGCTGTCAGCCTCTGCCTCAGCCTCTGGTCTCAGCCTCCCAAGTACTGGGATTAAAGCGTGCAACACCACACCGGCTATCAAAGAGCTTTTAAAACTATCAGTTTAATTTTCCATAGGTTCCCAGAGCACCACAGGTGACCCTCGTCCTGAGTGGTGCAGGTAAGAACCGCTCATCTTGCCCCTCTCTGTGTTAATGCAGCCCCAGCTCACACACACATTGTGCATAGTCAGGCACGCTGCTGGCTTTCTAGGGCTTGTGGGTCTATGGCAGGACAGGCTGCTCAACGGTTTCATTCTCCCTCATCACACACAGTCTTGAGGAAGCCCACAGCCTCCTGTGTGGTCTTAGTGTTCTGCATGCCCTCCTTCTGCAAGCCCTGAGAGTGAAGGTCTTTCTGCCCAGGGACTGGACATCCCGTCCACATGGGAAAGAACCAGGGGTTCCCTTCTGGATTTTCCACCCCCAGGCCCCTCGCTGCCCTCAGCCTCTCCCTCCCCTGCCTGCTGCGAAGCTTAAGAGTCACCTACCGCTTCCACCAGGCTGCTGGCACTGCCGTGGAACTGCCTCCCCGTGGCCCCGGCCTGGCTGGGCACGGTGAGGGAGACCGGCCGGGCTCTCCGGACAGCACTGCTGCCCCCGCTGCAGGAGGCGGCCTCCTCAGACCAGGAGCTGCAGTGGATGGACGGGAAGCTGCTGTTGAGTTTCTCGCTGGACTCGGTCCCCTCCAGCCGCAGGGTGGGGATGGGTTGTGGGGGCCAGCCGCGGCTGCCGGGCGTGGCCGGCGGGGTGGCGCACGGCCTGGGGAACCTGGTGGGGGAATGGCTTCTCTGGAGGAGGGGGCTCAGGCCCGCCACTGCCAATGCCTGTGGACACACAAGGAGCAGAGTTACTGGGGCGGTCAGGGCAGGGCGAGCAGGCCTCTGCCTTCTTAGCAGCTTGCAGCTGTTATTTTTCCAGAGTTCCGCCTGCCCGGAATTCATACTGCTACCCTCTTCACCCAGATGAATCCTGTCTCGCTGAGACCTGGCAAGTTTCGACAATCTCAAGATGTGCGTTATGAGCACTTCAGTCTGAAGCCATGGCTTTTCTTTCCAGCTTTGGAAAGCTGTCGTCGTGTGGACTCAAGGTCATTGCTTTTTGGACTGGCCCTGTCACCACTGAGCTGTGAATTCTCTCGCTCTTGGTTTCCTCATCAGTAGCACAGAGACAATAATGATACACGAATCATCTGTGGAGCCGGAACACCAACACCCTCGCTGTCCATCTACCTGTGGGATCGGTGTGAAGGTCAAGGGAACAGGCCTGTGGAGAGCAGTGCCCACCATCAGAGCCAGACAAAGCAGGTGTCTGTGGCTTTAGTGTATACAGTGGCTTAGGCCATTGATAATGTCCTGCCAATGTCTTGCTCAGGCTGCCTTTGAACTGTTGTCTAAATCATTTACTGCATCATAATAGGATGATTAGACTGTCTCATTCCCTGTCCCCAAATGCTTGCAAGCATCCTGAGGGCAGGGACCACGACTCGCTCAGCCAACTCAGCAGCTTGGATGTGAAGCAGTCATGGGTGAGGGCAACACTGTGAGGTGGGAAAGCCTGGCTCCAAGAGGCAGAGAGGATGAGAACATGGCCGCATAGGTGGCAGGAGCAGAAAGGCACAGAGAGGTGTCTACAAGTAAAGGAGAGCTTCTTGTCTACCAGCACAATGAGAACAGATGAGGGAAAACAACTTCTTGAACTCTTTTAGGATAGCACACCGTGTCCCCACATCCTGCCATCTGACCTTCCTTAGCTGGTATGGTCCCAGCCTGGGGCTTCTGGGTCCCTGGAGACCTGAGTGTAAGGCTATGTTCAATATTCAGAAAGCCCAGTGGAAACCATCCGTTCAAGGCAATTCCACAGACTGAGCAAAACTCTATTTCTCTGAGCTGAAGCAATATCAACTCGGCTAAGCCACATTGGCCCTTATGCTGATTATCAGCTTGTATCAGCAGTTGAATGGCTTTGGGTACAAACCAACCAACCAGCAATCATTTAAAGCACAGTCCAGGGCAAAGGAATTGGCAACTGAAAAGGTAAGATGGTTGGAGAAACTCAGGTTTAGATCCTACTTTGCCTAGAGGCAACATACTAGACAGCTCTTTGAAGTTTTCATTTATTCTAAGATACTAAGAATATGCTTACTACCGGGGTCTTGCATTTTTCTGTCTCAGGTGGAGCCAATCCACGCCAAGGGTCATGTTATCTAGGGAATGTCCCGGCCTGTTCTCCTCTGACACCACTCCCCCCTCGTGACCATGTTGTTGGCAGGTGCTCTACTCATTTCTCTGTTCCAGTGGATGGACTTTTGTGCAGTTCAGCTTCCAGGTGTACGCAGCCCCTACGTGTGACCACGTCTGCCTGAGTGTGTGGTGTGAGCCAGTGTCTGGGGTGGGAGCATCTGGGGCACTGTCAGGAACAGGCTCAGGAGGGCTCCTGGGGCTCCTGGTCCCTTGGGTTGGTGAGGCGCTCCTCTCACCAGGATCTCCTCGGTCCCCTCTCTGGGGCAGGACAAGCCTTGCTGAGGCTCTTGTCTGCAGAGGGGCTAGTGGTCCCACTGGGGAGCTGTGGGGCCAGGGTAGGATGTGCCAGTGGCCTGAGACAGGGAAGACCGACACGTATCTCAGGGAATTGTCCATTTTCCTAGGGCTGCTGAACCTGCAAGGTGGGAGCATGGTCTGTACAAACGTGGGTACCTGATGATGGACCAGATGTAAGGGCAGGACTGTCTTCTGAGAGATGTCTCCCCCTTGATTCTTCTGTCGCTTCAGACACTCCAGGTGGAAGGAGGCCCTTCGACCTGCGAAGGCAGCCAAGAACCAGGATCAGGGCAGCAGGAGAGGACAGTGGCCTGGGACAGCTCTGCTATGGTGCAGACCTTGCCTGTGCCCCAGAGGCCCATGGATTGTAGGCCTGGTCCCCAGGCTGATGCTCTTGGGAGGCAGTGGGAACTTTAAGAGGTAGGTCCTGTAGGAGGTTCTAGGAAGGGGATTATGGGACACCTGTCTATTTCTCTTGTTCTCTTTTGTGTCCCAGCCAGGAGATAGTTTTGTCATGCAATTCTACCATGATGAACTGCTTTGCCACAGGCCCAAAAGCAATGGGGATGACCAACCATGGCCTGAAATCTCCTAAAATGTGATCTAACAAAACCCTTCCTGTTTTGAATTTATCTCAGGTATTTTGTCACAGTAACAGAAGGCTGGCCAAAACAGGCTCCTACCCAGGTAGTGTCGGGGGCTCTGGATACAGCTCATCCTCACCCCTCCCCTCATCTCTGGGCCATACTGAGTAGTGTCTAAGTTACATCCAAGTACATTCCACCCTTGAAATTCTGTCTTGTCACTTTGGAAATCTGTCCCTTCCACTGTGTGGAGGTCGTTTGAGCCAGACCATGACAGCTTCTCAATCATCCCTGGATAACTGACCAGTGTCATCTTGGGGGTGGTCACTGGCTACATCTGCAGAGCAAGATGTGTCTTTACCTAGAGAGGCAGATCGGAGGAAACCCCTCTTGGGGGATTGCCGGATGTCCCTCTTGTCCTCCTCTAGAGACTTCAGCTGTCGATGTTCATCATCCTGGTAGGACAGCCTAGAACAGACAGAGAACTCTTTGGGCTTGTTCCTTGGGGCTGAGGAGTGCCACCATAGGGGCGGCTGCCACCCCACAGAGCAGTCTGCATTTTCCTTAGTGAAGGGAGCCACTCCACCCTTGTGCTTACGCGCAGGTTTAAGCAGGAGCAGCAGCAACTTGCCACCCTAGGAAATCTGCCCGCTCTTGGGCATCACAGAGTCTCCCAGGCCTGCTCATGGGAGGTTTCAGCTCCTCATGCACAGCCTGTCTTAGGAGCCTTGCCTTTTTTCTTTCCTTTCTTTTCCCTCCCCTCCCCTCCCCTCCTTCTCTCTTTCCCTCTCTTTCTTCCTTCCTTCTCTCTGCTAGGGATTGAACCCAGGGCTTTGCTGATGCTGGGCCCCCACTCTACCACTGAGCTCAACTGGAAGACATTCTAGGGTTACCCGTTGTTTTGAAGCAGCCGAGGCTCCTGTCTTTGCATATGCACATGCTGTTTACCTTGCTCTGCTCAACGTTAGCCCAAAGTTACCCCACTCCCCAATTCCTCCCTCGCTGTCAGCCTTTTCATCAGCAAGAGCACATAATCTGTCCTACAACTAACACACAGTCAGTCAGTCAGCACACAGCAGGGCCATAGGGGGCCCTACAGGGTACTTGGTCAATGGCTCCCAAGCCTCTGAATGGAGACTCACAATAGAAATGTATCTCACTTACTCCCAGGATGCACAGAAATATCTAACCAAAGGAAACTTCATGAACTACACTATGCCAGGCATGCACTGCATTCTGATCATTTCTTTTCTACTTAAGTCTGTTCTGTTTTAAGTGCTGTCTGCAGCCTGCTGAGGTGATTCCACAGTGCTGGCGGGTCAGCCTGCAGTCCGAGAAGCGTGGCCGTCTCCAGCCCCTTTGTGTGGCAGCCGAGGCCACTGACTATCCCTGTGCTTCCCTCTACTCTTCAGAAAACATTTACTTGTTTATATGCTACGCTAGTGCTCTGCCATGGGGCCCCCAGAAGCCCTCCCAGCTTGAAGATGGAGACCACGCAGCCTTGATTTTCTGCAAATCCACCCTACCACAGTGACAGGGTATTTGTCCATGTGCAGGGCAGTCTGCTGAATGAAAACCTCACACTTTTGTGCCTCCCAGCCTTGCTCTCATTCTCAGCCACGTAAGCCTCCTCCTCCCATGGTCCTCCTGTCTACATCGTCCGCACTCCTGCACCCTGAGCCAGCTTCTGTTTGGTCTCTGCATGGTCCTGTCAAGGTCACCCTGCCTTGACCTTTTCCCAATGCCTATACCCCTTGGTGTTTGTACCACTCTATGGGCAGCGGGTTAGAAAATCTCCAGGTTATTTCCCTCTTCTGAGCTCCTCTGAGCTTCCTAATTAAAATCTCCTTGAGTTCAAAGCTGGTTTTCATGGCGGGCAGAGTGCCTGGGTGCACCAAGCTCAATACGAGCTGAATCGGCTTAGAGTGGTTGCGTGCCCAATTTCTAGACTACACGGCCGTGTACTAACTCACATTCTCTAAAAGTCAATTCAGAGAGTGGTATCTTTAAAGAGCTTCAGGCAGTTCTTCTGGATTCATACTTAGGGCCAGTGAGTCAGAGAAGCAAAAGGCATGCCACCCCCACCCCACCTACTGAGGAGACACAAGGCACGGGGGGGGGGGGGGAGCTGATCTGTCAAGTCACTGGTCTGGACCGATTATGCTTTCCTCACTCTGTCGATCCTTCTATCACATCAGGAAAAGGGAGATGCCCCTGGTTCTCTTCAACCAGATCCTTGGGCAGAAAGTCCTGGAGCCCAGGACGCCACATGCATTGCTGACTGTGGCTGCCTATCCCCACCCTCGCTCCCCAGGGCTGGGGACTGGCTCTGCCACCTGCCTCTCCAGCCACACCTTCCACACCTTGCTTTTCTTCAAAAGCCTAAGAACTGGTCCTACCTCACGGTAAAGTGCTTTCAGGAAAGCTTCTGAATAGGATACCTGAAACTCCTTTTTTTTGTGTGTGTGTGTGTGGTACTTGGGATTGAACCCAGGAGCAATATACCTCTGAGCTACACCCCCAGCCCTATTTTTTTTTTATTCTTTATTTTTGAAACAGGGTCTTACTAAGTTGAGGAGGGCCTCACTAAGTAGCCAAGGCTGGCCACGAACCTGCGATCCTCCTGTCTCAGCCTTCCAAGTACTAGGATTACAAGTGTGTGCCACCATCTCAGCATTTGAAACTCCTTTGAATGCAACCTACCATAATAGATACATCTTATAAGGAGACTCAGTAGATACATATATGTAAAGGCAGTTAAACAACTATCTCATGAAATAATACCTTTGTGACATTGATGTATGCTATTTTCTATTGTCCTGTGCTATCCTTTTATTCTTATTTATTTTCATTAACTATTTTAATTATATATATTTATGGGACCCAGTGTGACAATTTAATACATGTATGCAATGTGTAATGATGAAATCAGGGGAGTTAATATAAAAGCATTTTTGATTGACATGTAATAATTGTATGTATTTTGGGGGCCCAGTGTGATATTTCAATACACACATACAATATGTACTGATCAAATCTGGGTAATTAAACCACTCTGTGGTTGCTGGCTTTGAGCTCCTACATTCTAGTTATTCATAAGGCATGTAATTAGGCTATTCTCCTAAAAGCACTGGTCATAACTGACTACCTGGACAGTACAGCCTTCTAATGCGTGTAGAGCTGCAGTTCAAACCCCTGCATCAAACATTCCAGGACAAAACCGTCAGCCCTGGATTTGACAACAGTGCCCTCTTCTGGGCAGCTTCGTTATAGGCAGCTTTGTGAAATGTTTGTTTAAGCATCAGTCTCAGTATGAGTGAGTCTCACTAGAAAATACACTCATGCTTCTTGGTGACTGATATCTTTTCCTGGAAGCATTTTTATGAGGACAGGCCAAGCAGTAAAGGGGGCAGTGTGTGTGTGTGTGTGTGTGTGTGTGTGTGTGTGTGTGTGTGTGTGTCAGGGGTTCCCGTTCGTATGATGGAGGACAGCTGTCTGACGTGCCATCCCCTTTCCTCCAGAGTCACGCACAGAGGAGGTGTTCCTGTGTCTGGCCTTACATCCCAGACCCTCCCCTCCACAGAGATGGCTGGCAGGCAGCAGAGCTCACCTCTCTGTGGAGAGCAGGCTGGGCTGGCTGCAGTGCTCAGGGTCTGCGCTCATCTCCACGTCATAGGTCTCATCCCGAGGTGGCTCCTCCTGACACACCACGGCTATCTGGCTCTCCCGGGAGGGACACCTGCAGTGTCCAGGATGGAGAAGAGCATGAGGAGCTGCCACCCGTCCCCTTGCTCTCAGCAAGTGAGCTGTCACCCGTGCACACACAGGCACACAGACACGGCCCCCATGGCTGCTGCTTCCTGCAGTCGCTGATGAAGCCATGGAGCCCTGCATGCATCCAGATCAGTGTTAGGGTCCTTTGAGGGAGAAGGCCTCTGGGCTCACATCCAAGTTCTGAGATCTGAGTTCTGACCCCGGTTTGCTTACCCTCTGACCCAAGACACTTAGCCCAGCCCATGCCTCAGTTTCCTCCTTTATGCAGTTGGGATGACATATACCCTGCCTGACTCAGATGCTTGCTGAGTGACAAATGAAGTTACAGATGAGCCAGGGCTTTGGTGGGTGGAAAGGGTTGACTTTCATGAAGGCCCTGGGCGGTAGACAGCTGGGCCTTAGGGTGCTTGTGTGACAGAGCCAAAAAGTTCTTGACATCATATTTTGATGTGTCTTTGATTCTGATGCTGGCTCCTTGGCGTAAAGACATGGAGAAGAAACCACCTAGAGGGCTGTGTTCTCCTGAGCACAGAGGAGTGAGTCTGAGTCCCTGCTGAGCCTGAATTCCTACTGAACCTGAGACCCTGCTCCAGGGGACATATACAGAAGGCCCCCCCTCCCATCAGAGGGAAAGATGAGGTATCAGAGGCTTTCCATGGAGGGGGAGGGATGGCACAAGGCATGTGCTGGAGGAGGAGATGGCAGCAGGCAAGCAACACCACTTCCCGGGGGCCTCTGGGTGCAGGATATGCTGACCTGTCCTCAGCAAAGGCCAGCACTGGAGCCATCGCCCTTGGCTTTGAGCTATGACACAAAGGAAGAGGGCCAGAGCTGGACCTTGGCTTTTTTTACTCTCTGCCTAGTTGAAGCTTAGCACCCCGCAGTTTTTATCCATTGCAATGGGAAGAGGGGGAGCCCACACTTGGTGAGCACTTACTTTGTGCTGAATATTTGCTGGGCACTTTGGGTGGTTATGTTTCATCGATAGATACATTTGTGGGGAGGAGAAAATCCTGTGATGTCTGCTTCTCAACTCCTTTGTAAAATCATTCTCCTCTTATGTAATATAGAACCAAGTTAAATATGGAAATACCCTTTGAGGCAGGGACCCTCATTTGCACTGAGATGCTGACGATGGACAGGCAGGGCTTTCCTTAAGGTATATAGGAGAGAAGGTCCTAGGACCGAGTCTTGCAAGGCTGTGGAGGAGGAGCCACCAAGGCAGGCACAGGCAAGCTGCTTCCACTTGGGTCTCGTCTGCAAGGCCAGCCCTCCCAGTCAGCCAAGTCGGCTGCTGAGAACAGCCCTGCCCTTCCGTGTCACACTCATCTCCTGAGTCCAAGGACTCGCTCAGCCCTGCTCTTGGGTAGTCCAAGCAGCTGGTCTTCCAGAGACTACTGCAGATGGGCGGGTGGCCAAGGTGACTTGTCTGTCACCAGACACTGCACAGCCACTTTGAAATGGGTACTGTGAAGGGAGGGGACAACCAGCGGGTAAGCGTGCTGGCTCCTGGACAGAAGCAGCTTCAGGACCTTTGTCCAGGTGTTTGGAAAGAAACTCACACTTCGCCATTACTTTCTGAGTTGGAGAGGAGGAAAACCTGCAGCTTGCCCAAGAATCCAGCCTGCTGGGGAGCTCAGCAACTGCTGGTGGGTGGTGGGGGAGTCCCACTCTGGAAGAGGAGTATAACTAAGGGCGGCGTGTCTGGATGCAGAGCAGTGTCCTCTCCCACCCTGGCCTTGTATGTGAACAGGAGGCGCCCGCAAGGCCCAGGCTGCACTTCTGAGGCTGATGGTGGGGCAGCACCTACCGCCCATGCACCACGGAGCTGGATCCTATAGCGAGGCACAGGTGGGGGCTAAATGAGTCAGGAGGAGGAAGACTCAGTCGGGACCTCCAGGAACGATGCTGCCCCAGGGTGGACTAGGCCAGGGCTACAGAAAAGGGCAGCATGGGCCAAAACGCCCCTGCCCAGGGGGTGGTGAGGGGACTATACAGCAGAGGTGGTTACACAGGCCAGGTTTGGGCAGAGGCTTGGGAAGGGGCGGAGGGGATGCTTTCTGCCATGTCACCCAATTCATGTCTCAGGGGATCGCAGGCCAGTGAGCATCCACTCAGGAGGATGAGAGGAGCGAGGCTCTGTCAGCGGCGTGGCCCCTCGGGACACCGCTGGCCCAGGAGGCAATGCCAGACCATCCTGAGTGCAGCCGTCATTGGATCAAGGGCTGGGCTTGGGTGGCGGCCCGGTGCCTCCCCCTCACACTCGGGTCTAGAGCTTGAGGGGTGGGTGGCAGCCTGAGGGCCAAACTCTTTGCCTGGTGTCCTTGGCAAGACCCCGCCGTGGCCCGGTGCCCACCCTCCTGCTTACCTCTCGGAGCTGAGCTTCCACGTGGCCTCTCGTACCCGGACAGCGGGAGACATGAGCGGCCCGTGGCCCTCCACGGTGCTGACGGCGCTGGGGTAGCCGGAGGGGTGGGGGATGCGGCCCAGGGCCGTGTTGTTGGCGTTATTGATGTTGGCGTTGGAACCAGTGGACGAGTAGCTGCTGGGGGTGAAAGTGGAGTCCACCAGTTTCTCGTGGGAGGGCGACTCCGTGTCGCCATGGGTGTCGCCTGCTTTGTTGATGTGCAGCGGGCGCTGGGTGGTGAAGGTCTGCGGGAAGGCGCTCCGGCTGTCACTCTGGTAGTAGGTGACGTGGTTGCCGAACAGGCCACCGGCCCTCTGTAGGCAAGACGGGAGGGGTGAGTGGAGGAAAGGCCCCTGGCCATTTCTCCTCTGCAGGGGAAGCCTTGGGGAGCCTGCAGAAGTGCTGGCCACAGAAGCATGCCGGCCCTCCAGCCCACAGCCACGCCGGCAGCACAAGGCACAGGATGGATCCCGACAGTCCAGGCCGCCCAGGGGAGCCCAGAAGACTGGGAGGGAGTTCCCAGGACAAGTGTGGGCTGGGGTCCTCTATGGCAGCCAGATGCTCCAGGGACTGTGAGGCCTGAGGGGCTGCGAAAGGGAGCGGAAGATTCTCACCAGATTTTTAAAAGTGGAAATGCAACTGGCTCACGGAGCTAGAAACTGTATTGGCCAAAGGGTTTTAAAAGTAAGCATGAAGAAGGCTGAGACCGGAGGATCCGGGCTCGCGGCCAGCCTCAGCTACCTAGTGAGGCACTCCGCAACTTAGTGAGACTCGGTTTCAAAATAAAGAATAAAAAATAGGGCTGGGGGTATAGCTCGGAGGTAGAATGCCCCTGAGTTCAATCCCTAGTACTGCAAAAAAAAAAAAAAAAAAAAAAAAAAAAAAAAAGTAAGCATGAAGAAGGTACTGCATGGTTAATTCCATGGCCTCCTTTCTCCCAGGAGTCTTGGAGATTTTAAATTAGGAGCCAGTGCTTCCCCCACTTTCTTTCATTGTTGGGCGAGTGGGCAAGTAGCTAAGGGCAAGGCTGGTCTGATGCTTGCATCAGACGTCTCTGGGCTTTGGTGGCCGACCTCTGGTTTCTGGGGTCTCCTTGGGGTCCTGTTACCATGGTGCCACGTCTCTGAAGTCATGCAGTGAGGCACATCTTGCAGGATGAGAATGAGGCTGACAGTGCAAGGACAGCGTGGACACGGATGCGGGAGTTCCGGCTTTCTGGCCCAGCCGGGTTTAAGTTTCCCGATTGCCACTGCAGGTCAGCCTGGATCTCCAGGGGAGGAGGGGGAGGCCTGAGGGGCACCTCTGTGACCTAGATGACATGTGCCTGTCTTCCCAGGCCAGCCGCCACTTGTTCCAGCCTTTGCTGCCACGTGGGCACACGTGCCCCAAACGGCCACATCTTCCAACTTTTTTCAGGAAAGCACAGAAGTCTAGACTTTTGCTTGGATGTGCCAGGTACTCAAATGTTGGCAAACAAAGTGGCTCTGTGGATTGGATGTGGCCCAGGGGCTGCAGCTCCTAACATAACTTTTTCCCAGGAAACATTTCCCTTAGGAACACGACTCCTTCCCCTCTCTCTGAGAACTATGGACCCTGGGAGCTGCCGTGTCCTGGGAGGATTGATGTGAAAGTCACTTGGATTCAGGTGCGGGAAGGGCAAGGAATGAGGAGACAGCTGAGCTAGGTGTGGCCAGGGAAGTCAGTCCCTTCCCCCTGGGTTTTCTTGACCGAACACCAGACCATCCCCTCTTTTGCTTCAAACTGTACTTGGTAAAGAGGAGTGGGACTGTCAGGACACCTACCCTGAAGATGTCATCCTCGGAGGCAGCAGACACAGCCTCCTTCATGGCCTTGTCCAGCTCTTCTTCGGCGGTCAGATCTCCAGAGATGGCCCTTCGGATCTCAGGCCCAATGTCATGCAGTGTGCGCAAGCCGGCCTGGAACCCGGAGGGACAAGTGAGGACCCTGGTTCTTTTCTACCAAGTTTTTTTTTTGTACTGGGGATTGAATTCAGGGGCATTCTACCTCTGAGCTACACCCCCAGCCCCATTTTTTATTCTTTATTTTGAAACAGGGTCTCACTAAGTTGCAGAATGCTTCACTAGGTAGCTGAGGCTGGCTGCGAACCAGGATCCCCCAGTCTCAGCCTCCCAAATGCTGGGATTACAAGCGTGCGCCACCACGCCTGGCTTCTACCAAGTTTTGCAGACAGCCCTTACCCTGGCAATCTCTACCTGGCTTCGGGCCCTCTACTTCTCCAGCAGGCAGGTGGGCCTCTGAACCAGAGGGTGGGCTTTTCTGGGACCCCCCTTGGTACCCTAGGGTCCATCCAGGAGGAATGAAGGCACAGTTGGAGGACCACCGGAAATGAGGGGCTGTCACCAAACCTCAGCAGAGTGCATGTGAGCTCTGGGCATGCTGGGGAAGCTGTAGGACTGTGGAGGGCATGTGGGGGAGACGGGCAGGAGGGAAAGGGTACGTCTTCCCCATCTCACATCTGCCTTCAGAAAGACTTGTGCTTTCAGGAAGACCTTCAAGGGCACTCGGCCCTGAGTCTCACGGTGGTGAGGGATTCTGACCCTAGCTAGGGCCTGACAAAGGTGACCAGGACTGCCCTTGTGGTGGCACCCTCCTTGTGCCCTCACCTGCAGGGACAGAGCGTTCCTCTGGGAGGGCTTGCCCACAAGCCCCTGCTCTTTGCGCTTCTTGAATTTCCGGAAGTACTCTTGGATCAGGAAAGTCGCGTAAAACTTGCCAACTGTGACCTCGTCATCTGAGACACACAGAGGAGAGAGCATTGGGGAGAAGCAGGGCGATTCGGTTGGACTTCATTAATATTTTTTTTTTCAGCATGCAGAACTTAACCTTTAAAATGTAATGTTTTGGCTCAAAAGGAGAGAAAAATATATATATAAAGGAATGAGGAGAGAAAAAAAAATATATATATAAAGGAATGAGGTTAAGTCTCTCCACCATATCCCCAACTGCTTTCAATCAGTTTCTTGAGTATTTTTTCAGGGATTCTTTTTGCAAATAAGTAAATATTTTCCTCTCTCTCTCTCTCTCCCCCTCCCTCCTGCTTTTGTTTTTGATAAAGGGTCTCACTATGTTGCTCAAGCTGGCATTGAACTCCTGAACTTGAAAGATCCTCCTGCCTTAGCCTCCTGAGTAGCTAGGACAACAGGTGCATACCACCATACCCATTTGTTTAAAATATATATATATTTTTAATATATAATATATATAATAACTTATATACAAAGTATTATCAAACCCATTTCCTACGCTGCTTCCCCCCCCTCCTTCACCAACATTGCTAACTCTTATTTGGTTCCACCCATCATTAAATGGCCAGTCTCCTAAGTACAAACAGCTCTGCTTCAAGACTGGAGGGAGGGGTTAGCTAAGACATCACCTTCCTCCTTTGGAAGACAGACTGGGTTATCGTATCATGTATCCTCGCTGGGATGGGCACCCCAAATCACACGTGACAAAGTCAGTCTCTGTCTTGGGCATGAGCCAGGTGGCAGTGAAGCTGTAAATCCCCAAGGGGAACATTTCATGCCCAGCCAATCACCCCTTCACTCTGTCTCCTGTCCTTTGTGAAGGGGACTGCTGGCTGGGTTGGGTCTCGGGCTTGTGATGGCTGTCCTGCTCTTAGGTGTCCTTTGAGGATAGCAACTCTGCAGCAGGGGTGGCCTCCATCTGGCAGGGCCTCATCTCCACAGGGGAAGGGAACCCTGACAACCTCTCCAGGGAGGTCAGGAGCCAGCATGGAGTCTTAGGCTTCGGCAGATGGGTCAGTCACCGAATCTGTTCTGCACTCCCCATGTGACCTTGGTCAGCTACTTAGTCTCCAAGAACCTTAGTTCCCCAAGCAAACTTCACAGAGATGTTATGAGCATGAAATAAAATGATGTATGTAAGGCATTAGGGGACACATGGCCTACTTAGGTGATTCTTAGCTCCAGTCTTGATTTCTTTTTGAGAAATGGTTCTCAACAGGGGTGTATCACCTTTTAAGGATGCTTTGGAAGTGTATGGGATGTTTTTGAGCTGCCAGAGTGCCAGATAAATCATAGATACTTATATATTTATTTAGCCCTCACTTCAAAGTGACAAATACAAAACATTGATAATATTCGACATCATCTTACCTCCTAGAAACATAAACCTATTTGTTCTAAGTACGTGCATGTGAGCATTTTATCAGTTAATTATAACTTTTTTTTGTGGTACTGGGGATTGAACTCAGAGATGTTTTACCTCTCAGCTACACTCCCAGTCCTTTTTTTTCTTTTGAAACAGGCTAAGTTACCACAAGCTAGGCTCAAACCTGCAATTCTTCTGTATTAAACTCTCGAAAAGTTGTGCATGAGCATTTAAATATTGAAAACATTTGTTTTTTAATATATTTTATGTTGGAGTTAAAGCATTATACTAATGCTTTGGAAGTTACACTTGTAAGAAGTTTATATTATCTGTGATTTTCTTGTAGGATCAGAGTAGGGGCAATATGAACCATCTGTCATAAAGAAGGGACTCCCAGCTTTGTGGAGATGAGGAGCACTGCTCTGAGAAGAAGGAAAAGAATTTTAAAGAGGAGGAGGGATCTCTGGGGCTTTTCTTCTGGAGATCTAGAGCAATCCTTAAGCTATGAGTGGCTTATGGGAAAACCTACACTTTGTTCCTTGGAATTTTTGCCAAACCACACATCAGAGGGCTTGTCTGTCCCCATATGTGGAAAGTGATTGCAGTAGGTTTCCCACCTGATCTGAGTTTATGCGAGACATTGCACTCCATTCCCTTCTAATCAACAGGGCTTTGAGGCCCACAAGAAGGGTTTGGAGAAAGGAGGCTCTAGCAAGCCTGGTGGAGCCAAGTCTCAGGGACTGCATCACATAGAGGGAGGAGAGGAAGGCAGAAAATCTTGTGGGCTGAGCAAATGGCCAGGGTGTGGGCACTTACCGCCAGCAGGGGGCACCACTTGGTCCAGCAGCTTCATGCTAGTCCGCTTCCAGATCTTCTTGATGATGGCCCGCAGCTCCTCATTGGCTTGCTCTAGGTTCCCTGAGGGAAGGGAAATGCCAGGCTGAAAATGATCATCAGTCCCTTGGAGGGCCCTCCTATGGAGTGGCTCCTTCTGAATAAGTGGAAGCCACTCATTCCTCAGCCCCAACACTCGTTGCCCTGACAGGAGAACAGGGAGCATGCTCCCTGTGGGTGGTGTTTCTCTTGGACTCCCTGGGCTGCTATAGGTGACACGGATGATGGGAAGGAAGGACACACCCTCCCCCAGTGCAAGGGCACATCCGTGTCAGTGGGAGCTCTGCCCCCCGAGTCTCCCACGGGAAGGGAGTGGTGAGACCTAACAGAGGCAGCAGAAATCAGAAGACTCTGGGTTCAGTAGCATTGCATTTTCTCTGGGTTTACTTTCTCCACTGGTAAGGGAGACTTAATCAGATGCCCAACCCCACCAGAATGCACACCCTATATAATCCTTGAACTGGGGATATGACGGATTTTACTCCCACCAGTAGGCTGTCTCATGGCACCTATGACCTTAAGACAGGGAGATGATCTTGGTGGGCGTGATCTAATCACACGAGCCTGTAAAAAGTCCAGAGTTCTTGCTAGCTGGAAGGAGGAAAGGAAATGGAAGAGATTGGTCCTGGCTAGTTGGAAGAAAGCAATTACTCATACTGAGGACTGAACCCAGAGAGGCAATTTCTAGGAGATGGTTCCAAGCTGACAGATAGCAAGGACTGCAGACCTACAGTGGCAGGCCGTGAATTCTGCTCATAACCTGCACGAGCTTGGAGGTGGCATCATTCCCAGGGCCTCCAGAAGGGAAAGTGGCCTGGTCAGTGTCCTGATTATGTTCTTGTGACCCTGAGCAGAGACTCCAGCTACTCTGTGGCTGGGCTTTTGACTTACAGAACTGAGGGCTGATAACTGGGGTTAAAGTCAAAGAGTTTGTGATAATTCGGAGATGGCAGTGGACAAAGAATGATGGGCTCCTGAGTTCTTTGAAGAACGGACTCAAGAGGACAGTTTCTGGGCATTCCCATGAAGGCCAGCAATTTCCTTCTCAGTGAAGGTGGTTAGTGGTATCTAATGCATGCAATAAAAGGGTCCTAATTAAAACGATGCTCAAATAAACTTCTCCTCTGGAATGTGAACTTAGCTGGAAATAGGGTCTTCATAGATTTAACTAGCTGAGTCATGCTGGATAAGGTCGGGCCCTAAAGCCAAGGTCCTTGCAGAAAGAGGAAAGGACACACGGGAAGGCCACGTAGAGACGGAGCTGAGGAACAGCAAGCACCGTGGGCAACCACCAGAAGCATGGAGAGAGGCAGGAGCCAGCCTCTCCCCCAGCCTCCACTAGAACCCTCCCCGCTGACACCTCACCCTTGGGCTTCTGGGCTCTCGAACTGTGTGAGAGTGACTTTCTCTTGTTATAACCCCCCTCCCATTTTATGATAGTTTGTTATGGCAGACCTCGGAAATGAATACATCTTCCAAAATGATCTTTCATGTTTTTTCAGACCTTCATTTATTCTCATAATGATCTTTGTACAACTTTACCAACACTTACTTCTCATCTTCTAAGTCTTTTTAAACATTTTCTTTCTGTGTTCTAAGAGGAATGCTTGTTTGGCCTGTACTGGGATGGGGATGAAACCTCTGGCTCCCTGAAGTTGGTGTGAATTTCTCTCTACTTACACTGACAGGTCTGAAGGGCAAGGACCATTGTAAGTATTATCCTCACAAATTTAGATGTTTTCTTATGTTTCTTCCCAGTTGCTTCTAAGAATGTGTCAGTCTCTCAGTCTTGTGATTTGTGTGTGTGTGTGTGTGTGTGTGTGTGTGTGTGTGTGTGTGATATTTAGCTCAGGGTATTCTACTTCTGAGCTACACTCTCATCCCTTTTTATCTTTTTATTTTGAAACAGGTTCTTGCTAAGTTGCCAAGGCTGGCCTCGAACCTGTGATCCTCCTGTCTCAGCCTCCCAAGTACTGGGATTACAAGCATGTGCCACTGCACCTGGCTCAGTCTTATGATTTTAACAAGTTCATGGTGGGCCTGTTTTAATGAAGGCTTGCCCTGAAGTGGGGCCTTACAGGCTTTCTGGTGGCTATTTTGAAATGCTTATATTTCAAGGATCTTTAATTTTCTACTTGATTGTAGTCCCAAATGGTTGGCTTCTCTCCTTTTCTCTGGAATTCAATTTCTTCCAGTTTGGCTATCCATGATTGACAGTTTTTGATCAGTCCCTTTGCATTGGTATTTTGTTGGGACTTGGTTTGCATGGACAGTACATCTTCAACATTGCTGAATTGTGACTTCTGTTCATGAGTATTTTTTTTTTTCTTTCCTCTATGGAGTCCTGTTCTGATTTGGATCTGGACTGGCCCCTCCCCCCAAAAAAAGAACTCAGGTGTTGGCAATGCAGTGATGATTCGAGGTGATATTATTGAATCATGAGGCCTATGATCTCATCAGTGAATTAATCCATTGATAGATTAATATTTTGAGTGGACTTAATGAGTAGTAACTACAGGCAGGTGTGTTATGGTTGGAAAAGTTGGATCACCGGGGGCATCATCTTGAGGAGGATGTCTGTCCCTGTCCCTGGCCATTTCCTGTCTCTGCCGTGAGCTGAGCAGCTCTCCTCCTCCATGCCCTGCCGCCATGATGTTTCTGCCTGGAGCCAGCCAGCCATGGACTGACCCTCTGAAACTGAGCCAAATAAACCTTTCCTCCTCGAAGCTGTTCTCATCAGTTATTTTGGTCACAGTGATGAAAACTGACTAACAAAAACTCAAACTTCCATCCTCGATTTACATCCAGGTTTTAGTATCACCACTTATTCTTTCCAGTAGTCATAATGTCCTCTCTCCTTGGAAAAGAAAACTCTTCCCCTGAACATAAATGAAATAATCTTCATTGCAGAAAACTTGTAAAGAATAGAACTAAATATTAACTGTTTGTTAATATTAACATATTAACAAGTTTCCTTCCAATTTTCTTGTATTGTATACACACATGTGCATTACATGTATATCATTCTTTTTAGTCAGAAATATGCCTATTTATACTCATTTCATATTGAATTACTGTGTCAGTCCCAGATGGTATAATTTGAGTCTTTGCTTTCTTTTTCATTTAGCAGAAAACTTGGCCTGTTTATTTATTATTTTTTATGGGTGGTACTGAGGATTGAAGCCAGGGGCATTTTACCACTCATGTACACCCTAGCCCTATTTTATTTTTTATTGTGAAATGGTATCTCACTTAGTTGCTGAGGGCCCCCTCTAAATTGCTGAGGCTGGCAGCAAACCCGTAATCCTCTTGTCTCAGCCTCCCAAGTACTGGGATTACAGGCATGCACCACCATCCATGCCCAGACTTGCTTTTATTTTTTGAAAGATTAGCTCATTATTATTTTTTTTTTGGGGGGGTCTTGCTGGACTAGTCATTTTCCTTCTTTCAGAGGTTCTGTTATTCTGTGGAAGAATTTAACTGAAAGGAGGCCTCTCTCTAGGTTATTCACTGAACTGAATTCCTAGATGTTATTACCTTTCTTTGTTTTACAAATAAAGAGACAAAGTGAGACCAAATAAGGGACTTACATACATGTTGTTAGTGAGAAAGCTGGAACACAGATGCAAACCACCCATCTCCCTGCCTAGTGCCCCTTCGGAGGCACTGAAGAGAAATGCTAGCCAGGTGAAATGTAGGAAGGGGAAAGAAACACCCTGCTAGTCTCGTATGTGTTTTCTCTAGTTACTATAGCAGCGGGTGTCAAACTAGTTTACGCATGATTCATCCATGCAGCTAGTTCAAAATGCAGATAGATTCCTGGTCCCACTCACACATCTGGGTTCAGTAGATCAGGCTGGATGCCAGGGCTCAGCCTTTTGAACAAGCCCTAAGAGCTGATTGCGAGGCCGATGCTGTTTTGCACGCACTCTAAGAAGCACTGTAAAAGGCTAGAAGGTCTCGGCGAGCCAGGCGTCTCCTTGGGTACATCTTATTCAGCCTTTTGCAGAGTGGTTTAGAGACAGTTAGTGATAATGATAGCAGATGATCTTAGCCAGGGCCACATCTAACCCACAGGCACCTTGGGGTGCACAGTGTGACTTCAGCCCTAACCTGTCAGTGGCATGAGCACCTCGTGTCAGGTGCAGCCTGCACAGTTGTGCATGATGACCTGCACCATAATCACTGCACCATTGTCACTGTATCCCCTTCCCAACACGGGTCCTTTTAGTTTCAAAAGAGTGGAGCCTTTGAGAGACCAGCCTGCAGCCAGAGTAAAGCCCTTGAGATGGGGCTTGGTTCGGCTTCAGGTAACCATCATCCCTTTCTGTATTTTGAACTATACCTCAGCACTTCAGGATAGCACCCAGAATAATTTCTAGGGTTTGGTGGAAAGGGAACGTTCAAGATAAATAATCTAGAGGCAAGAAGGCCATTCAAGAGGCAAAGAAAACAGGAGCAGGCTGCGCTGATGCTCACTGGGTGGGAAGGGTGGGAGCACTCTGCAGGTGCTGAGCCCCTCTCTGGTTGGCATGCTAGACATCTCACGTGGCTTTCCCAGGGGTCCGCGAGCACCCTTACCTTCTGTTTTGATCCTCAGGGCTGTCCTGACCAGGGCAAACAGGGTGGCATTGAACATGACGGTCCCATCACTGTTCAGAGGCATGTTCATGGAGACCAGGCGCTGGAGGGGGAGGGAGACAAAGCCAGTGATTATAGCAGGCGGATCTCCAGGACCTACAGAAGCACGATGGCAGGGCAGGGAGGACGGGAGGGTACCCGGCAACCTGTGTGGGTGCAGTTGGGAGCAGGTAGGTGTGCAGCATGGGTCACTGCAAGGTATCCCAAACCTTTTCTGGAGAGAATCTTTGTTTCCTTCATGAAAATTCTTATCCCTCCCCACGGAGTGGGGGAGGGATGGAACTTGCCCTCTGTGGACCCTCACTTCCACGAAAGATGCCCCACTCAGTGTAGCTCAGGCCTATGTGTGTGCTCTCCTCTGGCACCAAAGAACAGTTGTGTGCCAGGCTGGGCACCTATCTGCCAGAAAGCTTTTGTCCAAATCCTAGAGAAGAGAAATGATTGAGGAGAGGCAATGCATTCTCTTTCTGTGAGGAGGACAGATTGGCCTCTACATCAAGCTGGATCAGAAGGCTTGCAATTGTATGGCTTCTTCCCTTCTTTCCCACCCCTCAAAATGTGCCTCCAAAGTTCTGTGCCCTGGCAGAGGCTGTCAGCACACGCTGGGTCATGCTGAGAAAGAGCAGTGTGACGCTGTCTGGGGTGTCCACTCTCAGCATGAGGTCACGGATCCTACTCCTTGACCACCCAGAGTGCGGGCTTCTGTTAATCTTTGTGCCAAGAGGGATTGTGCTTTCCGGAGTGACTGGATCTTTTTGAATCTCATGGACAGTGTGAATTGGGAAGCTTCACCCCCAGTTCTCAGCCACCCAGGTCGGTCCGCTTCAGCACCTTCTGGGCACATTCTTCCCTCAGTGTACATTTTTTTAATCTTACGCTTGATTTGCGCATGTTATGGTCTGGATCTTAAATGTTCCCAAAGGGCCTGTGTGCTAAAGGCTTAGCCCCCATCCTGTGGAACTACTGGGAAGTAGTGGAACCTTTAGGAGGTAGGGCCTCGTGGGAGGAAGCTCGGTTATTGGGGGATTGGTTTTTTTTTTGAAGAGACACCAGCTCCTTCTTCTCTTTCTTTACTTCCTGGCCACTATAAGGTAAACAGTATTCCTTTACCGTGTGCTCCTGCCATCATAGACTGCACCACCACAGGCACAAAGCAACAAAGTCAAGTGACCATGGACTGAAAATGTGAGCCCAAATGTACCTTTGCTCTTTTTTTTTTTTTTTTTTTTTGCGGTACTGGGGATTGAACTCAAGGGCATTCTACCTCCGAGCTATACTCCCTATTTTTTATTCTTTATTTTGAAACCGGGTCTCAGTAAGTTTCGGAGTGCCTCACTAGGTAGCTGAGGCTGGCCGCGAACCCGGATCCTCCGGTCTCAGACCTTTGCTCTTTATACGTTGATTTCTCAGGTATTTGGTCAATTTTGTCATAGTGTCAGAAAGCGAGTGCTCTTTTTTTCTCATATTTCCTGTACTCTCAGAAATATATTAATTTTTTTTAAATGAAGTGGATATAAAATGAGAGAAACATGAGTAGAACAGAGCATAGGTAGAAGGTTCTATATTCTCCCTTTTCCATAAGTGGAATGTCCACAGATCTCAATCTTCCTGCCATTTCTGTTTCTTCCCCTCTGTGGTTCTCTGGCCTCACATCTCCCCAGCTCTTTCTTAGCTCTTTCCAAGAAGGAATATAGAAGGGGGACAATGGAGGTGGCAGAGGAATTGAAAGAAGACGGCTAGAGAGGGAGCAACATTCCTTAGCACTGCTGGGCTGCATGGCTGGAGCTACCGTGAGGCAAGAGAGGGGTCTGGGGCTCACAAATTTAGGGTGTGCTCATCCCCAGGGTCAAGCAGGAGTGGTACCTAATAGAACCCACTGTGTTCATCTTAACGTATTTTGGGTCATAGACTCACTTAGGAATCTAAGCGATAGATTTTCTTCTTGGTAAAATTTGTGAGTCTTTGAGTGGTTTTGCATAAAAGTTTAGAGCTTCCTAGATCCCTGAAGCCAATGCATGTCTCTAGTGGCTCTCTAGCTCCAGGAAAAGAACTTTTAACCTATCACCCGAGCCGATGAAGTCTCCTGTGAAGCCACAGTCGTCTTGTCTACTGCTCTGAACAAGTCCTTTATTCATACAGGGCATGAGGCATGAAAACTTGGATCTGGAAGGATCCTTACAATATAATGTGGCTCAGGCTTATTTCTTTGAGCACATAAATTATTACCTTTATTCCCTTAAAGGATCTCTGGCCTGACCAAGGTCACAAGGCAAATAGGTATCTTTCCTCCCATATTTTTCTTTCTCCCATGAACCCAGGTTATCTCTTACTTTGCAGGCCACACGATGAGGACACAGCTTCCCAAAACCCAGCGGGGGCTGAATCCGCCGGAGGAGGGTCACCACGTCTAGGTGTTTGATTCGGCCCCTGGAGGGAGAAGAGGAGGGAAAGAGCAGTCAGGGCTACAGCCTCTGCCTGCACCTAGGCCTCAGGTACCTGGGAGATGGGGTCCCATCTGCAGAGGGGTACTCTCCATAGCGTGGCTCGGCTGGCCAACAGTGTAGACTGCAGAATAGCATGGTCAAACTCCAAAACCAATATACACGTGTTAAGATTTTTCTTTTCTTTTTTTTGATACTCGGGATTGAACCCAGGGGCATTCTACCTTCGAGCTACAACCCCAGCCCTATTTTTTATTCTTTATTTTGAAACAGGGTCTCACTAAGTTGCAGAGGGCCTCACTAAGTAGCTGATGCTGGCCGCGAACCTGGATCCTCCAGTCTCAGCCTCCCAAGTACTGGAATTACAAGTGTGTGCCACCACACCCCGCACATGTTAAGATTTTTAGTGAACAATTTTCTGCCAGTGCTATGTTCCAGGTGGGAGGGATTTTAGTAGTGCCATTACATTCTCAATAAGTGCTTGCTCCTTTGATCAAGTAGCCATCTGATCAAAAGGCAGTTAGGGAATGCCACTCAAAGTTGATCAATAAAGGAGGGTGTCCTTGGACCTGAGGTCAGGGATGGAGTTGAGATCTTCCTCGTCCTAAACATCCTCACTATATACTAAGTTATTCCTGACTCTAGGAACTCTTGTTCTTCCACTCACCTGACATGTTCTCAACTTAGCCAGAGGTCCTTGGCCTCCTCTTGCTGGCCTTTGACCCTTCACCCTAGAGTCTGGTATACATGGTTCCGTGTTTCCAATGGATCCACCCACGTTGCCCCATCTTGGACCTCTTCTACAGTTACGGTTGCTCAATCCCCTCTCTCCACTTGGTGACTCAAGATTTCCCTCTGGAAACTTACTTGGCTTCGGGGTCATACTCTGCCCAGATTCTTTTGAATTCATCCAGATGGTGAGGACCAAGGATTGACCAGTCCCTTGTTAGGTAGTCAAAATTATCCATGATGACAGCTACAAAGAGGTTGATGATCTGTAGGGAACAGTTAGTACCAGGAGGTGCTTGCAAGGACGTCCTCACACGCTTGCCACTTGAACCCACATTTAAAACACTGGCCCCTAGAACTTAGGTCTCCAGCATATGAATTTGACAAGCTCCCCTAAGCATTGTGTGGGATGAACCCCACGTGCAGGCTGGACAGCTTCCCTTGTACCAAGCTGCCAGGCAATGCTGCCAAGGACAGAGGTGGCTTTCTCGGTCACCTTCCTTCATTCTCAGCAAGGTGCCAACACGTGTGTGGTCCTGCTAGGCCTGCATACCTCGCCTTTGTCCTCCAGGACAAGGTCACCATGACAAGAGCCAAGATTGGACAAGAACGAGGCTGACCCACCTTGCTCTGGCCGGGGCTCCCTGCTCTACTCAGTGTGGCTGGACTTCCCGACTTAGACTTCCCAAGCCAGCGCCTCTGGTGCTGCCCTGCTTGTGAGCTCCTTTCAAACTGCCCTCATTCCCTGTGGCCCTTGAACCCCACTTCAGCTTACCAGGAAGGCACAGAGCATGTAGAAGCTGATGAAGTAGAAGACGGCAAAGCTGCTGCCACAGGGGGTCTCCCCTTCCGTGCTGTTACTGGGCTCGGACTCTGGGGCACACTTCTTGCCTGGCATGCAGGCCAGCATGATGTCCTGCCAGGCCTCCCCTGTGGCACACCTGGAGGAGAGAGGTGAGAGGCCTGGCACCCGTTGTGGCTGTCTCGGCTGCCATGGAAGCCCTCAGATCCTTCCCCAGAGGAATTAGTAAAAGGAGTTTGTATGAACGCTCACACGTGTTCGCTAAATATGAAAATGTTTAGCATCATTTTGAATGCTCTAAAGCTTTATGTAAAAATAATAACAAATTGCAGCCTTTCGGTATTTTTGTACTGAAATAGCCTTTACTATTTTTGTAGTCTACGTAAAGTTTTGGAGATTTGGCCATTCGGATATATTTTAGCTCTAGTTCATTTTAACTGCTGTACAGGAGTGCATTCGATGACCATGCCTGTTACGGTTTGAAAGTAAACTGTCCCTAGGCTCTTGTGCTCGGAGGCAGCTCTGCTCAGAGGTGCGTCCCTGAGAGTGTGGCCTCTGAAGGCAGGGCAGGGCTGGAGGAAGGTCCTAGGTGTGACCTTGGGGACTACACATGTCCCTTGCCCTTTAGCCGCGCTCTCTCTGCTTCCCATCATGCCCTGAGGACCTATAGTCCTGGCTCCTCCTTGGCAGCTGATGTAAATGGAATATACACATTGATCGAACTCTTTAGACCTATAAGCAAATAACTCTTCCTTCCTCTAAGTTCTGTGTGTCAGGTATTTTGGGTCACTGCAGTAAGAATGCTGACTGAAACAATACCATTAAAAAAATCATCCTCCTGTAAGGGAAATTTAGGCTTTTCAATTTTCTTCTATTATAATTATTACTGCAATTAATAAACATACATGTCCATGTTTGGGTGTCTGCTAGAACTGGGATTCCCAGGTGAAGATATACATGTCCATTTTCACTCTGTGGTCCTTGCTCTCTAAGTGTTTGCTCAATTTAGATTACTCTCCTCAGTGTATAAGAAATGTCCACAGATTCATCAACTCTTGGCATTAGTGAATTTTAAAGAATGTTGCTCCTATTATGGGTGGGAAATGATGTTCCATTGCTGTTTTAAAATGACAAGTGGGTTGGGAATATTTACTTCATTTCTGTTGAATTGCAGGTTCAGTTTTACTTGTTTGACTCCTGGGTTATTTGTCTTCCTGTTTATTTGGAGGGTCCTTTATAAATTTTTATATGAATCCTTTGTTAGTTATTTGTATTACAAATATCTTCTTCCAGTGTGCAACTTGTCTCTATCTTTATTTATGGTATATTTGATAAATCTAAGTGTTAAATTTTAATGTGGTCAAATTTATAATTTCTTACTCTATGTTTTTGATTTTTCTCATCTCACTTAAAATTCCTTCCCCATCCTAGGACATCAAGATATTCTCCTCTATGTTTTCCTAAAGCTTCTCAAATTTTGCTTGACACAATAATACATTTATCTGTAATTTATTTTGATATGAGGTAGAACAATGACTTTATCTTTTTTCTATACAACCAATTTTCTTCCTACTATTTACCAAACAGTACATCTTAACCTGCTGATTTGAAATAGCTCTATTGACATAAGTTCTATTTCTACAGATGTATTTTTCATGATTCATATATCCTTTGAACTAGCCTTTTTGTTAGATTACACAGGTTTATTTGCCTATGAACATTGGTACCTTGTTGTCCTAATTACTATAGCTTATAGTAAGTCTTGTACTTGCAGAAAGAGTGCGTTCTGACTTGATCTTCAACATTTGTCATGTGAGGGAAGTATTCTACCACTGAACTAGAGCCCTAGCCCCATATACATTTTTATTTTTATAATTTCTTGCTTTTTTAATCTTTTATTTATTGGTATTAGCTTTGTGTTTGTCTTATGGGATGAGTGGGAGGTTTCCCACCTCTTTCTATTCCTTAAGTTTATATAACATAGGAATAATCTATTCTTTAATAGTTCAATAGACCTCACCAATTAAAATACTGGTTCTTAGGCCTTTTTGAAGGATAATATTTTGACTACTTTTTCAATTTCTAGTGTAGTTAATGCTATTTATTTATTTAGAGTGTTTCCAATGTTACAATGGCACTAATCTACATATTATATATATGAAATTGAATAAGCTTAAGTAGATGACTTTAAGTGTTTTTTTTTTTTTTTTTCCCTGAATAAGCTTTAAGTAAGTGGCTAAACTATGTTGAATTTCTATTGAATCTGTGGCAGACAAAAAACTGTTTTACACTTAAGGGATACTTTTTAAATAACTATTTTATCTTCTCAATTTGATTTTTTCATTTATCAATGCTTTTCTCAGTTTATAATTTAAAAAAAATTTCTTAGAACAAATTTTGTAATTCATATATTCCTGTATAAAAGAACCTACTTCACTTAGATTACTATAAATTTATATTACTAAATAAATTACTATAAATTTATATTACTATAAATTTGTTCATAGTATTTCCTCTCCTTGTTTTTGGAGAGCTGATCTTATTTGTTACTCTTAGAAAATCTTATTTTTTATTGGACTCAGAGGTAAATGGTCTCAGAGGCAATAGCTGCTATTGCTTGGATATTCTTTGTTCCTGGTGCATTTCTTTGCCTTTCTTTGGCTGCCTTCATTCTTTTGCTCCCAAACTACTTAGCATATTCTTTGGCCTCTTGCTTTTTTCTTTCTTTCTTTTTTTTTTCTTCTGTTTGTTACTATGTTGTTTCTTCAGAGCAATATGTCAGTGTTTGTGTTGTAGCACACATGAAGTAACGAGGCTGAATCATGAGTGCTTATGGTCCTAGGTATCTTACATTCTTTGTTAGGGCTTTGCTATAGTTTGGTTTGTAATTTTCCCCAAAGGACCATGTACTAAAGGTTTGGTTCCCAGTTGGCTCTACTGGGAGGTGGTGGAACTTTTAGGATCTGAGACCTAGTAGAAGGAAGTTAAGTCACAAAGGGACATGTCCTGGAAGGAAATATTGGAACTCCACCCCCTTCTTCACTTTCTTTGCTTCCTGACAGCCAGGAGGTGAGCAGCTCTGATTCACCATGCCCTCTCTGCCATGATGGTCTTCCTCACCACAGGCTCAATGCAACAAAGCCAAGTGACCACAGACAAAAACCTCTGAACCGTGGGCCAAAATAAATCTTTTCCTCTTTGTAAGTTGATTTTCTCAGGTATTTTGTCACGATGATAGAAACCTTTCTCACAACATACTGGTGGATGTTCTCTTTTTTTTTTAGAGAGATTGGAAAGTTTATAGATCCTGCTAGCTCTTTTTGGGTCCCAGTGATGAGGCACAGTTGTGTCAGATCATCTAGGAATATCCTTCTCTCCTTTTTTCACAATTACCAAATGGAGAACATTCAGATCCAAAATGCAACCCTGAACAGAAGTGCACTTGATTTTCTCAAGTTCTTGTTGGTCTCTAACAGGATTTCCCCCGACTCGGAGGTGCACAACGCAGTACTTCATGGGAAATCTCGTTTGTCATTCCTACCACTGGTTCAGGCCTCACAGCCTGAAACATCCTTTATCCAAGTGCCAGCAGGTACTTCTGTGGCCAGACACTTTTCATAAAAAGTACAAAGTTTTCACTCATTGCTTACTTCAGTGAGTTTCTGGCAGCCAGTGGTCAGAAAGATGTCCAGCTTCATCTTGTTCAGCTGATCATCTCCAAGGTGCCACGAAGAGGAGACATAAAATTCTTTTATTCTAAAAATCATTTCTACATCCATGATTATGTTGCTTTTTGCATGCCTCATATTCTTGCATCTTTTTATTTATTTTTTTGTTGTATCTTTTTAAATTTGGATTTGATAAAAGTTCTTCTATGTGTTGGTATTTTCAAAAAATCAGATTTAGGGTTTATCAATATAATCTACTGTCATTTTATAAATTTATGCTTTTGTTTTTATAGTGAATTTCTTCATAGTTTGAGGATATTTTGTTACACATGTGCCCATCTACTAGTTTATTTAATATAATTTAAAAAATAAATTTTAAGCTCTGAATTTTTCTTTGGTATTGATTGGTCATCTAATATACATAAGATGTAGTGCATTCCTTCATTTCTAAGTAGTTGTTTTAACTTTAAGGTATTTAGAAGAGCAATTTAGATGGGCGGAGTGGCACATGCTTGTAATCCCAGCATTTGGGAGGCTGAGACAGGTGGCTCCTAGGTTCAAGACCAGCCTTAGCAAGTTATTGAGAATTTTAGCAACCTAGCAAGATCCTGTTTCAAAAAATAAAAAAGGCTGGGGTGTTTCTTAGAGATAGAATGTCTCTGGGTTTAATCCCTAGTATCAAACAAACACAAAAAAAGAGTGACTTAAAGATTTTAGTGGATTTATTTGGGAGGGGGCTATTGTTTCATGATTAATTTCTAACTTTGCTATTTTAAAGTTACAGAAGTTTTAGAATTTATTAAATTATTCTTTGTGACTTAAATAATTGCTAATTTTTTGAGTGTTTCCAGATACTTAAAGCTAATGCACCTTTTTTTCCAGACACTGTGGCACAAGCCTGTCATCCCATCGACTCTGAAGACTGAGGCAGGAGGATCACAAGTTTGTGGCCAGTTTGGGAAACTTGGCAAAACCCTATCTTAAAATAAAACTAAGACATAAAAAGGGCCGAGAGTCTAGTTCAGTGGTAGAGTATCCCTGGGTTGATTTCACAGTACCAAGAAAAAAAAAAGAATGCATTTTTAATCATTTATTGAATATAAATGTACAGATTAAGTCCATTAATTGTATTAATCAGATGTTCTTTACCCTTTCTTCTGTTTTGATCTGTCGCTTTCTATGAGCTATATTCCCATGGTGTGTGTTAATTTTATCCATATAGTTCTAGGAGTGTCTATCAGATACACTATACTGTTAGGTTCATGTAGTTTTGATGACTATTATATATTCTTGGTGGATTATATCTTTAACCAATATGAACTGTCTCTCTTTACTTCATTCAATGCCTTTCACCTGGCTTCTACTTCTTTATTTTTTGCGGTACTGGGGATTGAACTCAGGGGCACTCTACCTCCGAGCTATACCCCCAGCCCTATTTTTTTTTTTTTTTAATTCTTTATTTTGAAACAGGGTCTCACTAAGTTGCAGAATGCCTCACTAGGTAGCTGAAGCTGGCCTCGAATCCGGATCCTCCGGTCTCAGCCTCCCAAATGCTGGGATTACAAGTGTGTGCCACCACACCCGGCTGAGTATTGATTTTTTTAATGGAGAAATTTAACTCATTTAATTTCTTAATGATTATTATTATCTTTGTTCTGCTTTCTTATTTTATTGTCCTAATTTCCGTGTTTTATTTTATCTAATTTTTGCTACATTCACCCTTCCCTCCTTTTGATACGTTGTTAAGGTTTTCTTTGGTCATTTTTTCCCTGTAATGGCTTGGAATGTACACATTCCATTTCTATTTCTCTAGTTGAACTTTCAATATTTAATATATATGCTTATTGCCACTTTATTCCTAGTTATATGGAGTTACATAGCATCCATTTCTTCTTCCCCAGAGAAGAATCTTAGCACAGTTTCAAGTGTCTCATTCTTCTACCACTCACTTCTCCCTTGGTTAAGTGTTAAGATTTTAGACATTTCCCCTTAATGGTTAATTAGGCTTGCTCTCCAGCACTGAAAAAACCTTATTTAGGCTTAACATACATCTTGTAATTTCTGTATTCTGTGTGTGTGTGTGTGTGTGTGTGTGTGTGTGTGTGTGTGTGTGTGTGTGTGTGTGTGATAGTGGTGCTGAGGATTAAACCCAGAAGCATTTTACCTCTGAGCTACACTCTAGCCCTTTTTATTTTTTATTTTGAAACAGGGTCTCACGAAGTTACCACAGGATGGCCTTGAACCGTCTCCTGTCTCAGCCTCCCAAGTACTGGGATTACAGGAGTGCATACTGTGACCAGCCCAAATTTTATAATTTCTATGTTCATAACTTATAACTATAAATGTTATAATTTATTTACTCATATCATTAGCTCATTCTATTTCTTATATTCATTGTTCATTCTATAGAAGTATATATGTCCTATGGAATTGCTTCAAGGAAGGGTTATATGGGAGAGTAAACTTTCTAGGTTCTTATATTTCTAGAAATGTCTTTATCTTGCTTTTCCATTTGAATGCTAATTGGACTGAATATAGGAGTTCAAATTCAGAAGTACATTTTATTCATAATTTTGAACAAATTATTCCATTAGCTTCTGGTTTGCAATTTTGTTGAAGAGAAGTCTAAGGTCAATTGATACTTTGGGAAGTAATTTATTTTTTCCTCTTTGGCAATACCATTTATTGAAGAAACTGTTCTTTCTCTGATGTGTGTTCTGGGTAGTGTTGTTGAAAATCAGTTGATTATAAATGTGTGGGCTTATTTCTGGTTCTATATCTTGTTCCATTAGTCAATGTGTATGTTTTTATGGAATTACCATGCTATTTTGGTTACCATAGGTTTGTAATGGGATTTTGAAGTCAAGTAGTGTGATCTCTCCACCTTTGTTCTTTTTTGCTCAAGATTGCTTTGGTTGGCCGGGCGTGGTGGCGCACACTTGTAATCCCAGCATTTGGGAGGCTGAGACCGGAGGATCTGGGTTCGCGGCCAGCCTCAGCTACCTAGTGAGGCACTCCACAACTTAGTGAGACCCTGTCTCAAAATAAAGAATAAAAAAAAAAATAGGGCTGGGGATGTAGCTCGGAGGTAGAATGCCCCTGAGTTCAATCCCCAGTACCGCAAAAAAAAAAAAAAAAAAAAAAAAAGATTGCTTTGCTTGTTCAAAATTCTTTGTGGTTCCATACAAATTTAAGGATTTCTGTGAAAAAATGACATTAGAACTTTGATAGGGATTGTACCAGATTTGTAGATTACATTGGGTAATATCTACATTTTAAGGATAATAAATCTTCCAATCCATGCCCATGGGTATCTTTCCATTAATCTGTATTGTCAACTATTTCATTAATGTTTTACAGCTTTCAGAATACAGATCTTTCACCTCTTTGGTTAAATTTACTTTTATGTTTATATGCTATTGTGAACTGGATTGATTTCTTCATTTCTTTTACAAATAGTGTGTTCTGAGTGTAAAGAAATGTCACTGCTCTTTGTGTGCTGATTTTGTATGCTGAAACTTGACTAAATTCATTTTTCAGTTATTTTGGATGGAATCTTTAGGGTTTTCTATAAGATATAAGGTTATACCATAGGCAAACTGACAATTTTATTTCTTCCTTTCCTATTTGGATGCCTTTTGTTGCTTTTGTCTAACTGCTCTGGCTAGAACTTCCAGTAATATGCTAAACAGAAGTTGGGAGAGTGGGAATCCCTGCTTTGTTTCTGATCTTGAAGGAAATGCTTTCAACTTTTCACTATTGAGTATGAGGTTAGCTGTGGACTTTACAAATATGGATTTTATTGTGAAGTACCTTATTTCTATGCTTAATTGGTTCAAAGTTTTTTTTTAATCATGAAAAGATGCTGAATTTTGTCAAATGCTTTTTCTGCACCCAGTGAGATAATCATATAGTTTTTGTCCTTTGTTTTGATAATGTGCTGCATTACGTTTATTGATTTGCATATATTGAACCATCTTTGCATTCCAGGTTTAAATCCTACTTGATAATAGTGAACAATGCTTTTAATGCACTATTGCATTCAGTTTGCTGGTATTTTGTTGAAGATTTTGATTTGTAGTTTTTATTACTTGTGTTATCTTTGGTATTAGAGTAATGCTGGCCTCAAAAAAGTGGTTTGGAAGTATTCCCTCTTCTTCTATTTTCTGGGGTTTTTCCACTTTGGAAGCTTTAACATATTTTCTTTAATCTTGGTATTCTAAAAAGTCATCAGAATGTGTCTAGTTCAGGATATTTTTTTATCAACATATTCTGTACTGAGTAGGCCATTTCAATCTGAAGGGTCGTATCTTTATTTGAAAATTTATTTGATTATTCATTTATCTCACTCATTCCATTCATTTTGTTATTTTTTTCCGGAACTTTTTTTAAATTGGTGCATTGTAATCATACATCTTGATGATGTTCAGGGTGGTAGAGGCATACATGCACACAGCACTCATTTAGCCCTCCTCTAGTTCCTGCCCTATTCCCTCCCCTGTCTCTCCTTCCCATGCTTAGCATAGTGGTTCACTGTGATAAGTTTGTGTATGTATATACTGTACATTGAGGTGTTTCCCTCTTTCCCCTCCCATCTACCTCAGTTAGGTCACCTTCTTCACTCATTTAAGGTTTCTCTTTGTCTGAAGTCCCTCCTATGTCCTGTTTTCTCCCTAGTTTCCACATATTAGGGAGAACATCTGACTTTTCACTTTTTGTGACTGACTAATCTCACTTAGTATAATGATCTCCAGTTCCATCCATTTCCCTGAAAATGACATAAATTTGTTCTTCTTTGGCTGAGTAGAATTCCATTGTGTACATATCCCATAGTTTTGTAATCCATTTATCTGTTGATGGACATCTCAGCTGGTTCCATAGTTTGGCAATTGTGAATTGTGCTGCTGTAAACATAGATATGCATGCATTACTCTGGTATTTTGGTTTCCATTCTTTTGGGTAGACACTCAGAAGTGGTTGTTGAGATATATGGTAGGTTCATTCCCATTCTTCTGAGGACCCTTCACACCGTTTTCCAAAGTGGTAGCAATAATTTGCAATCCCACCAACAATGTATTAGAGTTCCTACTTCTCCACATCCTTGCCAGCATTTAACATGTTTGTGTTTTTAATGATTGATATTATAATTGGGGTTAGGTGAAATCTCAGGGTAGTTTTGATTTGCATCTCTCTGCTAATGATGTTGAGCATTTTTTCATACATTTATTTGCCACTTGTATTTCTTCTTTTGTGAAGTGTCTATTTAGTTCACTAGCCCATTTTTTGATTGGGTTATTTGGTTTTTGGCAGTGATTTCTTGGAGTTCTTTGTATATTCTAGATATTAGTCCTCTATCAGAGGAGTAGCTGACAAAAATCTTCTCCCATTCTATTGAGGTTCTTGATAGTTTCCTTTTTTCTGGCTTTATCTTCCATATTTATTTCATATTTTCTATTTGTCCTTTGGCTATACAATGAGCCTTTGGTTGATCTTTCAGCTCATTAATTCATTCTTTAGCTGTGTCCACCCTGCTATACATCCCCTCTACTTTTAAAAAATGTTTCAGTGCTCGCTTCAGCAGCACATATACTAAAACTGAAATGATACAGAGAAGATTAGCATATCCTCTGGACAAGGCTGACGTGCAAATTTGTGAAGCATTCTATATTTTTAAGAACCTGGAGAACATTATGTTAAGTGAGATTAGCCAGTCACAGAAAGAGAAGGGGCATATATTTTCTCTAAGATGTGCAAGTTAGAGAGTAACTGGGATACCAGAAGGACTCCAGAGAATGGAGGAGAAACCTCAGTGGATCCAGGGAAGTGGTCAGGGGGAAGATTGAGGTTCATTAATGGAAATACCACCATAGACTATGTGTACATATGTAAAAATGCCTATGTCAATCTCAGTACTCTGTATTAGGAAGTGGGGAGATTGGGGGGGGGCACCAAGTCCTGTGTGCATGTATGTCATTGTCAACATGATTTACATTATGATGTGAGACTATAAGGCACCAATAAAAGCACATTAAAAATAAAAAGTTTCAACCATTATATTTTTCTTTCTTTTCTTTGCTCTTTTTTAATAAGGGCTGCTGCTGCTAATGTTACTTCTAATTTAATACATGTGTTATGTTCTCTAAAGATATTAACTATATATATTATATTTATACATGAACTACATATTTATTTCAATAAATAGAATAAATCATATATTTTTATTTCTCCTCCCTCTGTGTTCATTCATCTGTGATTTGAGCATGATGTCTCTCTTTCTTGATGTTGGTTCTCCCCAAATACTCTGGGATTGTTCGTTGTGATAGAGAACCCAGTTCATGTCTGTCTGGATAGAGTACTCATCACAGCAGCCTCTCTGGGACCATGAAAGAAAGATAACATTTACTGCCAGGTAGGCTGGGCCAGTGGGTTCTTCTTGAGGGTAGGCTCCTTGGGGGGCCATCCTCTGCCTCTCAGGCCTCAAAGCCCAGGGGTGTGATGTCAAGGGCTGCTGCTTACATCTTGTGAACATTAGCCGATGCGCCCCAAGTGCCAGTCCCCAGGCTGTGGCCCTGGGCCTCTGCTGTACCTTGTATCTGTTTACCTGAGCTTGGAGAAGCCCTGGGCTGCCCTCACCTCATCCATAGTCTTGCCCTATCTGCAGATGTGCTTTTATCAGGTCTTGTTCCTTTGTCAAATGAATCCCATCTAAGAATTCTTCGATATTTATTGTTCACCTATATATGGCACTCTTTCATGTTTTCTCCCCCATCTCTAGCACTGTTGTAGATTTATTTTTTTAAAAACAAAAACAAAAACAAAAATTCTGTCATCAAGGACTTTAGGAAAGGAGGGAAGATAGGCCTGTGTGGTCAGTCTTGCGATCTGATTCCAACTCCGATATTGAAATGTGGCACAGCTGTCCTGTTATTAAATAGCAGCTTGCAGTGGCCCTTGTGTTCTGATAGTTTATGGTCCAAGGGAGGTGGTGATGTCACACTGATATTTGGGGAGTCTGTCACGTGAAACAATGCATTTTGAACAATGATGGTGCTTGGGCTTGGGGAAGGGTTCTGCAGAACACAGTGAAGGTGAGGTTATCTGATAAAGGGTCCCTGGAACCTCAGAAAAAGGACTCTAGGGAATGAAGAAGGGCTTGCTGCCTCTCCTACTGCCACAGTATGTAGAATGGACTTTTAGAACTCATCTGGACTTTTAGAACTCATCAGGGAGGAAAATAGTTTTAATCCATCAGCTCTGAACTAGATGGGGCCCCAGAGTGCTAGGCTATAGTAAGCAGGAAGTGAGAAGTTGGAGGAAGAGGAGGGGACTGTTACGAGCCAGATGGGAAGAAGCATCTATGGAAGGGGCTCGCTCAGGGGCAGTATGAGGAAACCCCCTCCCCAGCCATTCCAGAGGTGGTGGCCTTCAAAGTGGGCTTCTGTGACAATGAAATTAAGTGCTGGGTGATGTGATCACCCAGCACAGCGGATGGCACAGATACTGGCACAGTGGTTAAGAGCTGTATTCAATTTATGGGGAAACTGAGACTCAGAGGTCAATGTCTTGCTCAAGGCCACAAAGCCAGTGTGTTAGAGGCCTGGCTTTGAAGCTGGTCAGATTCCAACCCAGGGTGCTTTCAGCATTTGACTTTGGATCCCCTGATGGTTTTGGGTGGATATCAGCAGGTGCACTGGTGTCCAGTGGGTTGCTCATGGCAAGCTGGTACAATTAACCGTGAGAAGACCGACTTCCCAGTAAGGGGAGGTTGCATAAGCGCCCACTATCTCCCCTCCCACTTTCCTGGAGATGGTCCCCTCCCCTTGCACAGCCAGGCTGTAGGCGCAGCATGCAGAGGTCTGTGTGCACTCGTGTCCTCGGAGACCCACCTGAAGAGCAGTAGCACAGCTTGCGGGAAGGTCTGAAAGTTGTTGTTCCGGTTGATCTCTGTGGTGTCATTCAGGGCGATCTTCCCAAACACCTAGCAAAGGGGAGGAAGAAGAAGCCAATGACCCATGGAAAGAGAGGCTCCTAATTTCCAACCACGGATTAGTGATCTCTTTAGGGCTCACAGTGCCTCTGGGGCTGGTGGGCCTACATTGCTAGCAGAATTACCTGTTGCCCATCCAGCCTCTGGCCCCAACTTCCCACCATGGACACATGTAAGAAGAAATGTGCCCCCGGCCCAATGGGAGCGAGTGTTAGAGGGGCGAATACAGAGATGGAAACATGTTCAGGGTCACAGGGTTTACTTGCTGACTTTTTTTTCCCCCATACTGGGGATGAACCCAGGGGCATTCTAACTCTGAGCTACATCCCCAGCCTTTTCTACTTATTCTGAAACAGTATTTTGCTAAGTTGCAGAGGATAGCCTCAAACCTGCAACCCTCCTGTCTCAGCCTCCCAAGTAGTGGGATTACAGGTGTGCACCACCATGCCTGGCTTTGCTGCCTACTTTTCTTTGCCAGTTCAGCCCTCTGTGTCCAAGCACTCTTGCAAATTTAGGTTCTTAGATTTTGGAGTGATATAGAATTAGCGATCTGGGGCTTGGGCAAGATTAATTCACCCCTGAAACTGGAGGTCTCCTCCTTTCTTCCTGGCTCTCTTTTGTCAGGGGTCAAGGTAGCTCTCTGAATGGCAAAAGGTTTGGGCCTGTGAACCTTTGGGTCTTTCTGCAATGAGCAATTGGGGACCTTACTCAAGCTCCAGGCCTGTGTGGGGGCTTGGCGGGGGATGGGCTGCCAAGGGTGACTTGGAGAACTCAGCTGGAGGTCTGCAGAAGCTGGAGAACTCTGGGTTTGGGGGAGGAGAAGGTGTGGGGTGCCTGTGAAGGGAGGCCCTTGTAAACTACTGCATGTTTGACGGGGTGGAGCCCCCATTCCCTCTTAGTTCTTAGCTTCTTCTGTGTAACACTGGATTGAGGGCAATTCCTGGGACCCATGAGACCTGGGCACAGAGGCCGATGCCAGCCAGACACAGCCTTCCTGCCTCCCTGAGAAGGGCTGTTCTCTCTGAGGCCCACCATATAATTCCCCCAGTGTTCCCCTTACCAGTCACAGAACCCAAGCCCAAGGCCATGGGGAAGGAAGTCACTTGCCGTGCAGCCTATAGGGTATTCTCTGGGGGGAGTTCCAGTTCCTGTGACCCTGGGGGACAGTCAGGAGCAAGAGCAAGAGGAGAGAGCAGAGTGGCAGGGAATACGGTGCTGGGAGCTGGGAGGAGACAAAGCAGGAGGCAAAGGAGGGGAGCAAGGGAAGGGCTCTCCCTACCTGCATGCCAATCACCGCGTAGATGAAGAACAGCATCACTATCAGAAGGGCCACATAGGGCAAGGCCTGGAAGGAACAGAGGACTCCATGAGGCCCAGGCTCAGGCCGGTGAGGTCCCTCCCAGGAAGCACCGCTCCCCGTATCTGCAGCCCTCAGATGCTGCCGGGGTTCGGGAAGGGTGTTTCCTTCCACACAGAAGTACTGGGCACCTGGGAGAGAACCTGAGGCATGATCACTGACTTTTCATTTTATCTTTTATTTATTTATTTTTATTTTTTGGTGCTGGGGATGGAACCCGGCACCTCACTCATGCTAGGCAAGTGCTCTGCCACTGAGCCACATCCTCAGCCCTTGGCTTGGTTTTGAAAGCAGGCTGCAGAGCAGTGGATATAGTGCAATACTACTTTAGTAATAACAATCGAGAAGAAGCAGAACCGCCTCTAACTACACATGAACATCTGCACGAGGAAGGAGAGAGCGGCGGAAGGAAAGATGGTCATGCTGACCATCCTCACCTGGGGGGAGGCAGGACACGTCCTCTCTTTATTCAGCCTACTTTTGGGGAGTACTGTGGATTGAACCCATGGGCAATCTACCTCTGAGCTATACCCCCAGGTCTTTTATTTTTATTTATTTTTAAATTTCAAAACAAGGTCTAAGTTATTGATGGCCTTACTAAGTTGGTGTGGCTGGTCTGGAACCTGGGTTCCTCCTGTCTCAGCCTCCCAAGTACTGGGATTACAAGTGTGCGTCACCATGCCTGCTTACCCAGCTTACTTTTGCTCCACTAATTGTAGTGAGCAGGTTTCACTACTGTCACAAAAACACTGAATCAGGAGCAAAGTGAAAGGTCATGGGCTCAAATCCTAGTCCTCCCACTTTATAGCTATGGTAGCTTGGGCCTATTACTTAACTTCTCTGAACCTCAATTTCCTCATCTGGAACATGGGAACAGTAATTACGTCTCTGGGGTTTTGTGGTGAGTTAAAGCTTACAAAGTGCTTATGCAACGCCTTGCACACAGTTGTGTTCCACACATTTTATCCAAAATATTATCTTCCCGGCAGCTTGGATGACTTTATTTTCCAGAGCCCACTGCCACTGCTCCTGGGGTTACTGTGGGCCTGGGTAGCATTTATGGGGCGGGGATCTCAGTGCACTCCCTCCTAAGGAATTGCTCTGCAGTGGCCTGCATGCCACTAGGTGGCGCTGGGAGACCACACAACGCTTTTCCTGTCTGCAGGCACTGGCTTGACACGCAAGTGAGTCCCATTCCCCATAGTCACCCCAGTCAGTCTCTTTCGGGCCCAAGGAAATGCCAATCACAGCTTTGGACTCCAGAGACCAAGGACAGGGTTATCCCTCAGTCCTGCTCCTGGTAGGAGCTGTGGATTCAAAACCCCAGAAAGCCGCCCCTCCCCCGCCCATGGCTGAGCTGGGCCCCTGCTGGGGGAGCCGCAGCCCCTCCTTAGGTGGGAGTCAGCCTGGGCCTGGTGGAGGAGTGACAGGGCGGGGTTCTGACTGCTGGTCTGGCAGACAGCCTGGGTGGTGGTGGCCCTGCCCTCAGGGGTGTCTTTGGGGAGGGGATTCCAAAGCAGGACCGGCCAGACCACAGATCACCTGCCCTCTTGCTGTAACCACATCTACGGGCACACTCGGGCCAGAGGCTGACCCCATGCCCTAGCTGAGTCCCCATCGGCCAGGGCAGGGACAAGGTTGTTCTTCAGCAGTGTCGGTCCTGTCCTGTCCTAGGGCTTGAGTGGTACTCGTGCAGGAGGAGTGAAGTCAGGCGTCTCCACAGCCATCTCCAGAGGTCTGAGCAACCTCACAGCTCTGCTTCTCTCTAACTTCACACTTACATAAGATTCCTCAGAGCTGGCCAGGGCGATCCTGGGTCTGTCTTTACAGATGGAAAATGATGGCGGAGAAGAGGGAACAAATGGCAAAGTAGCTATGCAATCCTGCGCCTCCACGAGGACCACTCTTCTGGGGGGAGTGACACCAGGGCCCCTGAGAGTTTGGCTAGGGACATAAACATAGCTGGGAGATTCCAAAACTCCTGGAATTGGAGGGGGCTGGAGACGTTATGATGATCCAGGCTCATGTTTTCTGATTTGTTCCATCTCTTTGTCCAATAAATTCTTGAGGAGAAATGCATAGTTGAGAGACAAAGGGCAGAACCACTGTACTCCCCGCCCACCTCCCACCCTTTGTGCCCTGATCGGTGGTGATGGGAGGGGGGCAGCTTTTGAAAACCACGGTATAGTTTCATGTTTTCTTTCAGAAGTGAGGAAAGCAAGGTGCTCTGGCAAAGCTGCGAGTCAGAGTCAGGGCTAGCCCCAGGCTTGTCCCTTTCTGGGCCGCTCCTGGTCTGGAAAGCCCCAGGAGCAGCAGCCGGGAGCCCCAGCTCAGCCCCTTTCTGGCCTTCCCAGAGCTGGAGCCAAGGAGGGTGCAGCTGCCACCTGTGCATGGGGAGATGGCGCAGGTTACCTGGAAGGACTTGATGAAGGTCCACAGCAAGGTGCGGATACCCTCCCCGCGGCTCAGCAGTTTCACCAGGCGCATGACCCGGAAGAGACGGAAGAAGGTGATGGAGATGCGGGAGTTCTCCTCTGCGTTCTGGAAGCCATTGGCAATAGGAGGTGCAGTTAACACAGCAAGAGAGGGGTGGGGCAGGAGGGGACACTCTGAGAAACACAGTCTTTGGCTGAGGGGAGGCAGGCCAGGGTGGGGTCAGCTGCACTGGACTCTCCCCTCGGGTCCCCATTCCCTGGTCCACCTTTGTGGGTCGGCAGCCAGCCCCATGGTCCCTGCAGAGCCAGGCTGTGCCCAGGGCCCTGAGCCCACAGCCCTGTTCTTCTATCCTTCTTCCTGCTCCTCATTCTTAGTTCATGATGGACCAACAGACAGTTCCATAAGGAACTGCCATCGGGTTTGGAACCTAGGCCCAGAGCCCCCTAGTCTCCCACTGTACGAGGAAGCACCCCACTCTCTTTCCTGTCTGGCTCACTTGAGGGTCCTGAGTGGGACCTGGCTCTCTGCAAGGAGGCTGGGTGGCTGCTGGCTGCCCTCCCAGCTGTCAGTACAATTGCATTTGGGGGTCCTGATGGGCAAGGTGGGCTGCCCACTGAAGGGGTCTTGGGCCCTGGCAGCTCCGGACTCCCACACATTTCTCCTGTTGCCCCTTGCAGCTTCCCACAGCTCCGGCCTTGAGTGGCTGCCGGGCAAGGACTGAGGAGTTGGGGTGTTGCTAGTGCTCAGAGAGGGTCTGGTTTCAGCACTTGCTTCTCTTGCAGGCCCCAAGCTGGCACCTGTAGGAGGCTCTAACCCCATCTAGGCTGCAGAAGGCCCTGGGAGTGGTGGGGATACAGGGTAGGGGAGGCATCACTTGCAGTGAGCCCTAGAAGAGTTTGGGTCCTGGTATGTGAGGTCCTACTCAGGGTGAGCCACTCTCTCTGTGGAGTCCTGGAGGGAAGGGGATGGCTTCAAGGCCAAGGCCAAGGCCAACTGGGTGGCCTCATCATGCTTAGGCTGCTGGGCTCTGCTAGCTGAAGGGTCACCCTTATCCACTGGACCCAGAGGATTCTGGGGCCTGGGCATGACAGCCTGCCCTGCCACCCATCTTCTGCCTCCAGACCTAAGAACAAGAGCTGACCCCCCATCCCCGTGGAGCCTCCTGCCTACACAGGCGGGTGGGCTGTGCCGCAGAGCCCAGAGAGTTGTTGGCAGCAACTCACGAGGGAGCCCCTGGCCCCTTCCCCCAGAGCTAGTGCAGCTCACCCAGCCCTGCCCACACCAGGAGAGAACGGACCCTCGAGTTTCCTGTTACTGCTCCCATCCCATGCTCCCCTCAAGGAAGGAGGGGTCTCCAGGCTTTGGGGACCATTGTGGCCATCTGACCTCACTTCTCCTTTTGCATTTATTTCACATTATTTCCAGGTTGGCCCTTTCAGAGACTCTCTGGGCCTGTTTGTAGCGCCCGAATATCCCCTAAGACGAACTCCCTGAGGGCTCTACAGGCCCTTTCATTCTAACCCTGTGGCCTGTGGTAGCCTGTTGGGGCCGGTCATCTACTCAGAACAGGAGACCCTGGAGGGAACCGGAAAATCCTCCACCCTGGGAGGGCTGCACAGAAACCAAGCCAGAGTGGCTCTTCTGGTTTGGGGACCCTCCAGACAGGAAAAGAATAAAAATGTTTCCTATACTTTAAAATCAGAGGTGCCTCCGTTCTTCCTAGGGCTACTGACCCCCGAAGGCAGGGGACAGACAGGCAGACTTGTGGGGGTTGGAGGCCTGAAGCTTGGGCTCCCTGAGAGCCGGGAGAGGGAACTGCAAGCCGTAGTCCCGGTCCCTGCCTGTGCATTTTGAAGTCTGTGATGCTCTTAACCTTGGTATTTCTATCATCTGTGTTTCTACTTGAAATTCTATTTTCTTGCCTTAGAAGGAGGTTTGTTCCCCCAGAGGAGCACACAGAGGAGGCTTAGGGTTTTATAACCCGGCTGTCAGTTCTACCGTGTTCAGAAAAAAAAAAAAAAAAAAAAAAAGAAGAAGAAGAAGAAGGAAGAACAAGCTTAAGGGGGAGCTTCAGCTGTGGGTGTCAGGAGTTTGAGAAGTTGGTGCTACTGGGACGGCTGATCTGATGAGTTAAAAACAACCGCCAGCAACCCAAGCTTGCAGTCTGAGTTCTTCTCTGAGGCCCAGAGCCCTCCCCAGTTGCTGCAGTTTCCTGATGCTGCTCGAGAAGAAGAATAAACACATTGCCATGGGGACAGGGTGGTAGAGGAAACCACCCTGAAGGACAGTGAATGCAGTGAGGGTCAGAACCAAGTGCTGTCCCCGCCTCCTCTGCCTTCCTGCAGGCTGGGATGGGCATGTCCAGGGTCACCACCAATGCACCCCATCTTGCCTCCAGTCCTCTAACTTTGGGGCCTGAGGAATCAACAGACTGGTCTTGCTAAAAATGCACCCTTGGCCCAATTTGGAACATGTGATGGCAGGCAGCCTTTTAGAGGAAGGCTGTTCCAAGGAGACTCCAAGGTCACAGTCACACCAAGAGGCCTTTCTACCACTTTAGCCAAAGGGGATTGGGGATCTTCGGCTCCTACATCAGGAGTGGTCCAACTGGTTGAGTTTGTTTTCCTCTTTCCAGTGGGTATAGCCCAATTGTAATGAACTTCAGGAATTTAGAAATATGCAAGGGGTAACATGGTAGGAATGACTTCTAGTCTGTTATTCAATTTCTAACATAACCACCTTCTCAGTAACAAATCTAAGTTTAAATCTTTTACAGTGGCCTTATATGCAGAGCCCGGGGGAGGCTGGCAGTTACAGGTCTTGACTAGAACGTCTCTCTCTTTCCTCCTTTCCCTGGAGGCCCTTATCACGGCTTTTTCAGGCACCCTTTGCAAATTTCCTACGTCAGATTAAGCTTAGAGACTTTAGCCAGTGGAGTCCCCAGGAAGTTTAACAGGAAATGACTCTTGGGTCCAATTCTCTCCCAGTGGCTCATTAGATAGTCAAGATCACAGTGAGTTACCACCCAAAGGAAGCTTGGGGAGGTAAAAGAACACCGTCACGCACACAGCCTTCTCACAGCTCACTCGAGCACAGGCAGGGCAAGGCACACGACAGACACGGTGGCCACATGCGACGGGGGCCAGGCTGGGCTCCCAGAGACTCTGGAGGGCAAGAGTGGGGGTGCTAGAGGGGCCACAGAAGCTGGGTGTGTGGTCTGGAGGGTCGGTCTTACCATAGAGGGAGAGCATTGGGTATGTTCAGCTGGCTTTAAAGAAAGGCAGACAGAGATAAGCTGTAATGAGTCTCCAACGAAGATGCCCGGTATTCTAGGTCTTGGCTAACACAGGAGCAACACAGTGGCAGGAGAGGGCACAAGTGAAAGAAATACAAAAGCGTGGGCCTGGCAGGTTCTGGGACACCACCATGCGTGTGCGCCGTGCGTCGCTGGGCCTCGCTCTAACGAGGACCCACAAGGCTTCTCCTACCCGTGACTGTCTCTGGCCTCCAATTAAAAGAACTCGCAGCCATTACAGATGAGAAGATGCAGCCTTCTGGACTTTGTGAATGGAAGTTTGGTTTTGTTTTCATTAGCCTGGAGCTCTAAGGTAACCTTCCAGGGCTTGAGCTTTCTGTACTTTAGCTCAGCCACGCAGTGCCGGTGGAGGGTAGAGCCTTGCTCGTGCTCGCCCATCCTGCCCACACACTTTTAAGCAAAGGCACTCCAGGCCACAGTCCCTGAGGTTTAGCAGAAGACCGACTTCTAGTTATGAAAGAGGATCCAAAGAAGTGGTCCTCAGCTCTCTCCCCAGCAGAGGAAAGTTGAGGCTCAGCCAGGACATGGCTTTGCTTAGTTACAAGTTCATAGAAATGGAGACCCCCTAGCCATTCAACTTGGAATAATGATTATTGAATTGCCTTTTTAAAAATTTTGAAGCATTGCATATAGTTATTATTCTATAAAATAATATAATCTCTCATTTTTGCTAACATCCCCAGAAGTGGTTCTCTTGGGTCTGACTGCTGAACTTGTTTGGGGGCGGGAGCTGAGGCGAGTGCCCCGGGGCCAGGGCCCTGCCTGGTTCCTCGAGCTGGTCTCTGGGAAGATGCCTCTACTCTTTGGGCTCCAGCCCTAGAGCCCAGCCCCTGGCTGATCTTGGAGTTCTTAACTCCTTCTGCAAAGTCTTCACTCTGCTTTTACCCTCCACTTTCAGCTGGTTGCCCTTGTATTTCTGTTTTTAAGGTACAAACAATGTGTAATGGAACATTTGAAGGATGGAAATATGCACATGTAGACATTTGCTTGCAGCCTCAAAAGACTTTTCTGGTACCATTTTGCCCCAAATTAGTTTTTGAAAAAATGCCTCCCATAGAAAGTTGGTATTTGGAGGAGGGGGGGGGTGACGGATAGAGATATAGGGTGAGGTTAAAGAAAGGAGGAACACTCCTCTAGTCATTTACAAAACATACTCTCGATCTCAGTTCCTGCTATATAAGGATCACTGGCTGCCAGGTCAATTTGCATGCCTGGAGGGGGTGGGGTCACTAGGATTTGGCTAGTGGGCAGATATTGAACACAGAAACAGACACAGACTCACACACACACACACACACACACACACACACACACACACCCAGGAAATTTCTTGTCACAGCACCAAAACCCCTTTCCACTGGTGTGTGACTTGCCATGATGGTCAGGCCTAGGTATCCTCTAGCATTCTCCCGCCCCCAGGCTGGCCCAGTGCATGTGTGCTGCGTTAGTGGATAAGGAATTGCGTGTTTCTGGGATTCTGTGGGGCTGGGAAGGAATCCACACTATGCATAACTCCAGGGAAGAAGGCAGAGTTGCCAAGAAGTAGGCTGCTGCTTCCCGCTAGATCCACCTGGAAACCATCACAGCTGCCATTACTTCTAAGAACCCTGAGTCAATGCCTGGAGGCCTTCAGGATCAATCCTGTCCTGAATAGACTGAAACAAAGAAGATTCAGAGAATTCAGTGGTTCATCTGGCCCTGCAGAACCAACCTCTAGCCATTAAAAAAACTATTTTATTTAACTCATAAACATTCAGAATCCTTATTTGGAATTTTTCAAAGAACATTCTTCTTTAGCCTCTCTCTCTCTGGATTGAACCCAGGGGCATTCTACCTCCCAGGTACCCTCCAGCTCCTTTTATTTTTATTTTGAAACAGGGTCTCGCTAATTTGCTGAGGCTAGCCTTGAATCTGTGATCCTCCCGTCTCAGCCTCCCAAGCACTGGGGATTACAGGCGTGTGTCACCATACCCAGCTTCTTGTTTTTTGTATTTTTTGGCCTTTTATAACTCCCATGAAGGTCTCATCCATTTGAATCACGCTTTACTTCAAGATTTAGCTTTAGGTCTAATCATCTTGCATTTTGTTATTTTAATAGTATTAGTTTGATGATCTTTATGACATGTCTCTGTAATAGGAAACATGGAGTTGGAGGAGCTAGGGGCTGTGGAGAGGAAGGAAGAGGCTGCTTGGGATCTCTACATTGGGTTCTGCAACCCAGGCAATGACAACTGTCCAAAAAGCCTCACTTTGGAAGAGTCTAGAAACTCAGATTAGCTTGGAAGCTGTGCTGTTCAAAGGGCACTTTTGACTTGCTGGAGCAGTGTGGACTCTAACAAATCTCACACGAACTATATTTTCAAAATCTGTGGTCTCAAAAAACAACGATTTACAATCAACAATTAGCTGAGCGAGCTACATCTGGAATGATGAGGAGCCCATTAGTACTGGGATTACAGATGTGCACTAGCATGCCTGGCTACCCCTGGCCTTTTTTACTTTTTCATTTTGAAACAGGTTTTACTAAGTTGCTGAGGGTCTCACTAAGTTACTGAGACTGGTCTCAAACCCGCAATCTTCCTGTCTCAACCGCTCAAGTACTGGGTTTACAGGTGTGTGCCACCTTGCCTACCTGCACTTGAGTGCCTACCTGCACTTTGATGCCCTGCGAGCTGCAAGCGGAATCCCTTGGGAGCTGGAAGGGGAGCTTGGATCGGTGCTGGATGCTGGATGTCTGTGGTGTCTCAAGCTAAGCACTTTCATCCCAGAGACATGCTTGCTTCTTTCTTTGTGAGCACCTAGTACTGTGCTTTGAGCAGCAACCCAACCTGAGTTCTGCTTTTGGGTCTACCTTCAGCGTCAGTCAGCACCCTGGAAAACTCGGGCACTATCCCTGCCCCTCTCTCAGGCTCTGCCCAGTTCCTCTGGGTGAGTTTATAGTTCTTCCATCTGTAATATTCCTGGGGAAGGAAGGGGTGGTATGATTCCCTAAAGACTCATCCCATAAGCGTGTAGACCCTCCCCATGGTCCCCTTCTATGAGGAGCCCGCAGAGCTGCTTTCTTAACCGGAACATTCTGGCTGATTTTAATATGGCACCATCTCCGTTAATGGCCATCACAGAGTAAATTTTCGAGCAGACAATTCTTTCAGCTTTGCTTTCCAATGATCTGGTAATTTTCAAGGATTTCAAGATACTGGGGGCAATTAACTTTACTTGTTCATGCAATTGGTATAAATGAAATGAGGTTATTTTTCCATATCTGACGCAGAGGTGGAACATTTTCAGAAAGAATCCCAGCTAATGATTCCAGGCTAAGGGCAAAAGAAATCAAAAGCCAATTCCAGCACTTCAGTGTACCTATACCGACTGCCTCAGTTTGGGATAACTGGCAGTGACTGTAAGGATGGTACTGGGTTGCTAACAGATCTTCCCTGGAAAACTGTTTTCCTGAGTTAAGTTCAGGTTCAAATTTAAAGTATTGCCTCAGCAGATGAAACCTTTGTTTCTGGAATGACTTTCTCTTCCTTTTATTTGGGTACCAGCTCTGGAGGAGGCTGAGAGATGAAGCCCAGGGGATAGCTGAGAAGACAGAGGCTTCTCCTAGGTGGAGGGGACTTTCCCAAGAGGATGGGTGTCAAGATCCATGGAATTCTTTCCCTGTTGTCACATTAGCTGTCTCTCTGGAGAATTAAAAGGCACTTGAAATATAGCTCTTTATCATATGCATTTTTAAAACTTATCCATTTAGCTGGGCATGGTGGCACAGGTGATAAGCAAATGAAGAGAAATATTCTAGAATGATGAATAATAAAAAATGCAGAATTTGAAATACACAAAAAATAGCTGGCTATAAAAAGAAATAATCTGCTGGTAATGTCTAAATACTGTCTTTTTAAAAGTGCAGCTAGACCAGATGTGGTGGTGCGTGCCTGTAATCCTGGTACTTGGGAGGCTGAGATAGGAGGATTACAGGTTGGAGGACAACTTCAGCAACCTAGTGAGATCCTGCTTCAAACACAAAAATAAAAAATAAATAAAATAGGGCTGGGGGTGTAGCTCAGAGGTGGAATGCTCTTGGATTCAATTCCCAGTACCACAAACACACACACACACACACACGCGCGCGCGCGCACACACACACACACACACGCTACATCTAAGCTTGGGCATGGTGGCACATACCTGTAATCTCAGTACGTGGGAGGCTGAGACAGGAAGATCATAGGTTCGAGGCCAGTCTCAGCAGCCCAGCAAAACCCTGTTTCAAAATAAAAAGTAAAAAGGGCTGGGAATGTAACTTAGAGGTAGAATAACCATGGTTTCAATCCCAGCAGCAGCAGCAACACTACCACCAAAACAAACAAACAAACAAAAAACCCCACATCTAGTGGGGGGCTTGGTGGTGCATACCTGTAAACCTAGTTCTTGTGAGGCTGAGACCAGGAGATCACAGGTTTAAGACCAGCCTCAGCAATTTAGTGAGACCCTGTTTCAAAATAAAAAAATAAAATAGGGCTCGAAATATAGCTCAGAGGTAGAATGTCCCTGAATTCAATCCCCTATACAATATATATAATATTGTATAAATATTGAGGGGGTAAGGATTATTAGGAATTTAGGGCTGGGTGGCAGGTATGTAGGTTGGAATACCCAACCAAGTTGTCTTCCAGGGTGTTTTCTTGAGATCAAGGGGTTAGAGCACATTTTGAAGGGGTCATGAGTCTCCTTGACATGCTGACTTTCCAATGTCTTCCAGGGAAGCCTGGCTCTTGGCCATGCAGGACGGGACTGTCCTATTCCAAGAGCTGTTGGTGAGACAGTGCCCATGACCAGGTTGCTGAGATTCCACATCCCTCTGAAACATGGATCAAAGCAATGTTCGGGGAATATGTGAATCTTTTACTGCTGTGTCACAGGAACTCTTGGTTTTATTATTCCTTAATCTCTTGTCCAGAACTTAGGAGGAGGATCTGATATAAATTCTATTCCAAGTTTCCTGAAGTTCTGGGTCCAGCTGGCAGTTCCCCTCAAGCTCTGCTTTCACTGTCTGCAATCTAATCTTGGTTTGTTCTGTAAGACAGGAGCGCTGGTTCTGCTAGGATGGCATTATGGTGTGGTAGAAGAATGAGGGGTCAGGGCTTTGTTGGTGAGACCCTGGACATCATCTGTGTTGGGAGGACAGTTATCACCTTGGACACAGAGAACTGGGAATGGTGGGATCATGGGCTTCTAGAGATGCCAAGTTCATGGCCAGGAGCCAGTGTGGAGAGAGAGAGAGAGAGAGAGAGAGAGAGAGAGAGAGAGAGAGAGAGAATGAATGAATGAATGAATGAATGAATATGAATGTGTGTGTATCCTCATCCTTTTATCTACTTCTCCATCAGAAGAACTGTACATCTTATCAGCTAAAATGTGGTCTTCTAGCTATGGAGGAGTCGGAAGGTGCTGGCACTGGGAAAGGCAGCAGGGGAAGGAATTTTATGAAGGTCAAAGTAAAAGATGTGTTCAATTGCAAGCCTTATAGAGTTGAATGAGGGGTTACTTGCCATGGGAGATGCCAATTTTCAACAAGCACAAGTCAACTGGGGTATGAAGCTGAGGGTAGATGTCAGGGGCTTTCAGAGTAAAGAAGAGCAAATGAAGGAAACAGGGGTAGTTGAAAGCAGTTTTTCAGCATAATTCCCATTTTGGTTCTGGTGTGAATGGAGAGATAGAAATGGATCTGTGGAGGAGGAGTGTGAGGCAGTGGAAGATGAGGCAAAAGGCTGGGGCAGGAAAGGGCAGGGGACAAGTAAGGGCGAAGCCAAAGGCGGGAAGAACAGCCCCACCTGCCCCATGGCAGCCTGCTGGCTTCCACGTTTCTCCAGAGTGGAACTGCAGCCAGGACCCTTTTTGTTTGTCTCCCCTCCCTTCCCCCCCGCCCAGAACAGAGGATTGAACGCAGGGACATATTCATTCCACCTCTAAGTGAGATCCCAGCCCCAATTAATTTTCCACTAAGTTGCTAGAGGTCTCACCAAGTTGCTAAGGTTCTCACTAAGTTGCTGAGAATGGCCTCCACTCTGGGTTCCTCCTGCCTCAGCCTCTCAAGTACTGGGATTGCCCGGCTCCCTTCTGGTACTTTTGTAGTGACCTACATGCAGTTGAGATGTCCTTTCAGGTACAGAGCATGAGGGTTGCTGGTTCCTGCCCCTCTCTGTCTTTTCATACTAAACTGAAGAAGGCTGACTTTGTGACTGGCTTGTGCTCTTAGCTCTCCAGGGGCCAGCTCAGGTGGCTGGAGGAGCCTTAAGCCTCAGGAGTCACTCCGCTAATTCAACTGCAACCTGAGGGCTCCCCATGCTGTGACCTGCCAGGAACACACACCGAACAAGGCTGATTTAAAATAGCCAGGTTTCTTTTATCTTCCATGGGAAGGATAGCCAGTATCTAGTCCTTCAAACAAACAACCCCACGGAGAATAAATGAACCAGGTCAGCTGGTCAGCAGTGTTGACAGAATCAAAGGGGGGGGGGAGGGAGAGGAGAGGAGAGGGGAGAAGAAGGAGGAGGAGGGAGAGGAGGAGCGGAGGGAGAGAGATAAGGAGGGGATGAATCAGAAGAATCAAGAAGAAAGAGAGACACAGAAGCAGAACAAGAAGGTAAGGAGACATAGATTCAATAATAAGAACAAACACAGGTGATGCTTGGGGCTGGGGCACTCATTTGAGGATAAATGCGTGTCAACAGAAGTGGCTACACTTTTGGGGGTGTGTGGGTGTTTCTGAGCCTGCCCATGGTGTAGTTCTCCTCACTACTAGCTCATGGAATCTTCTACGTCCTCTTACTTTAGAGGAGTTTGGCAAATATATGGACAGTAGCGGCTGAGCCTGTAATAACTAAATGATAGGCACTGGAGTTGCCAAACTGGGGAAGGGGAGGGGTGCCTACGCGAGCTTCCTTCCATTCTTCTACTTTTGGGGAAAGGAGGGACTGTCTATGAGTCAAAATGATGCAAATGAAGAAGGAAAGAGAATTGGAAATAAAATGTGAAGTTCTCTTGGCAGAGGTCCTGCCTATGTCAGGACGCTCAGGCGATCTAATACAGTTGAATTAAGAAACCAAATCAGGATGTCCATAAAAATAGGTTCCCATGGATCTTTTGGGTCAGGCCTGCAGGATACTTCCCAAGGCAACAGCTTCTGGGAAAACTTTCTGGACCAGGCCACTTTATCAGGCCCATCTCTGTCTTGCTGCTGCTGCTACGTCTGACCTTGCAGTGCTCCATAGCTGCCCACGCAGCAAGCCTGGCCCCAGAGAGGCCTGGGGCTTCCGCCTCCTTCATTTCCAGCCTGACCGCTGATGGTCATGATGGTCAGATGCATCGTCTCATTTCTAGGATTGAGGGTGGCTCTGCTAACCTCGTCAAGGATCAGCTTTATTTCTAAACAGAGTAGAAAAGTGCCTTTGTTAGAATCCCTGGGGGGGGGGGGTGGAAGATGGGGGAAGTACCTCAACAAAAAAATATCCTCCCCGATCCGTGTCATGCTGCTGAAGTTTTACTGTGCTGAACAGTCACCCTCTAGGTTGAGCACCACCTTCTTTAAAATTTTGGAAGAGTAACTACTGAGTCGTTACCACCTCGGTATGAATTAGTGTGCTGGAATCATTTCATTTTGAAGCAAGACCCTCTGGTGGCGCTTGCTTGTTGGAGGGGTCAAGGGTGGTGCTCAAAGTGGCAGGAAACTGGAAGCGAGCCCCCAGGGCAACAGCAGGAGGGGTTCAGCCGCGGGAAGGGGAGATGGAGGGAGATGAGTCACCCCACACAGCTGTCCTGAGCCCACCAATCTTGCCTTAATCTATCTCCCCTAGGACTAGCTCAGCCCACACCCAGCACTGTCATCCAGAATGCCTGTCAACAGTACTGTCAGAGTCCTCCACTAAGCACATGGGGTTGGGAGTCAGGCCCAGGTTCTAGGTTGGCCTTGTAATGAAAGAGCCATAAAAATAAGCAAGCCATTCTCTGCCTCTGGCTTCCTGTGTCCTCATCTCTAAAATGTTCCTCAGGCTCTAGCACACAGTAGGTGCTCAAAGCATGGTAAGAAATATGTGGGCACAGCTTGGGCTAGATCCAGGTCTCTGAAGTTGCATCCATCCTAATGTTCTGGGATGCATCCGCTGTCTGACAGGTCTGGGCCTTGCTCAGTCTTGCCTTCCTCATGCCTGTTCTAGCCCCTTCTTTGCTGTGGTAGGGAGGGGTGGTTTGAGCCACAAAGCAGGTTCTGAGAAAGCAGGGCCTGCTGCCCTACTAAGCACCATGGGCTGGAGGAAGGGGGGCGGGTGACTGGAGCTCATCCCTGAGAGGCTGGACATGCAGGGGCCTGTGATCTCTGTGGCTCCATCACCACAGGACCTGAAGCCAGGGCAGGAGCCAACTTGCTTTATTATTTTTATGGAGAGCCATTGAAGGAAGACAGTTGTGCCTGTTGGTCTATGGTAGAAAGACACTAAGGTGGGAGGATGTCAGAAAGGGGGGCAAGGAAGATTTGGGGCCACACCTTGACATGTCTGTCCATGTGCCCTTCCTACAGCGAAGCCCAGCCCGCCCGGCCTTGTTCCTGCCCCTCTCTGTTCCCCTCCTCCCACCTTCCTTCTCAAGCTGCAGATGTCAACTGGGCAAGAGGAGGACATGCTACCTTAAGCTTCTTCTGCCTGTGTCTCCTGCGCTCTGCTGATTAGGCTCACAGATGCCTCCTGGTCCAGCACCAGCAGCTTCGATGGGCACAGACAAGACAACTTCAGCAGCTCTGTCTCAGTCACACTGCTGGCGGGCTTCCGGTGAGGACCTGTGAGTGGTGGGAGCCTCGGATCCCTGCCCTGGGTGGAGCCAGGCTGAGGCCAGCTTGGCTCAGGCATTCAGCCAGTGGGCTCCGTGGAATTGTGAGAATCAATTTTCCAACAGAAATGGCTCTGAATCCCAGATCTGCCGCCCATTAGCTGCATGACTCCGGGCAGATGGCTCGCCCTGTCTGAGCCTCAAGTTCCTCACGTGGAGGGCAAACTGGTCCTCTGAGGATTTAATCTAATCACGACAGTGATCTCCTTGGCACAAAACCTGATCTGAGCTCGCTTGTCAGAGAGCAGCTCTCCTGCTGCCCTTCCCTGCCTCCCTTCTTTTCTCTTCCTTCTGGTTAGCTCTGGTCACGGCCGGCACCATGTCACGAGGCTTTATTCTCGGCTCTTGTCACTTCTATGGACCAAGGCCTCACACCTAAGCAAATCTTCAGTGTTTCCTCTTTTGAATCTTCCCAGAAGCTCCCTAGGTACAGCGTTCCTTTCCCTCACAGTGTCTGTGCCCTCTGCCTCCCCAGAGATCTCATTTCTGTCCCTTCTCTCCACAACCCCCAGGAGAGCCACACCGAAGCCTGGGGGCCCGACCCCTAGGCACTGGGAGCTTTAGCAAAGGCAAAAGGACATATCTGCCTCAAGCAGCAGAAAAAGCCCACTTTGGAACCACAGAGCCAGAGTTGCAAGAGACTCTCACCTGCCCCCACCCTAGCCCCAGTGCATTTGAGAACGAGGTTAACTGCCCTAAATCACCGGCTTCACGGTGTTCAGGCTGGAAACAGCATGGCTTCTTAATTCACCATGTGAGAATATTTCTCTACAGTCAGAATGCAAGAATCCAGGCCTCTCAGCACTTTCTGTTGTTCAAAATACTTTAAAAGACAGAATGAATGTTGGCCCACACCTCCATACTGATTCCAATTTGGGGTCTTAGGGAGCGGTTTTTGACACTACAGTCTTTTAGGAATGACCACGGGTTCTCCCTCTGGAATATATGATTTCAGATCCAAGAAACTGAGGAGACTAGAGGCTTTGTTAGGCTGGTGTGGAGTTGTACTGGACCTCATGGGCACACGAGGGAAGGGCAGCTCAGATTTAGAACAAGAGGCTGGGGAGAAGGGCAATGGCATGGGTCTGAGATGCTGACATGTAACTCAGACTAACAAGGTGGGGCCTAGGCCAGTGCTCTGGGGATGTCTGGCGGCGGTCAGAGGACGCTGTGATGCCTTGCCAAGGCGGGGAGAGCTGTGTGCCACAGACCAAGGGGATGGGGAATGAGGTAGAACAGAAGAAATAAAAGAAACAGACAAAAGGAGACAATCCGGGAAGGAAGGAGGGACTAACTTTAAATCTAAAAACTCCACGATCACCCTCACCTTCACTCTGAAAGCGTGCTTTCTGCCATGTCTGAATTCTTAAAAGGTCCAGTAAATCTTAGAGCACTATAAGTCCAGTTAATTGGTGCCTATATAGTTTGTTAGCTTACAGAATGTATTTTATTTTATTATTATTATTACTATTTTTGGCAACTGGGAATTGAACCCAGGAGGATTCTACCTCCGAGCTACACCCCCAGCTCCTATTTTTTATTCTTTATTTTGAAACAGGGTCTTACTAAGTTGCGGAGGGCCTCACTAAGTAGCCTCGAACCTGGATCCTCCGGTCTCAGTCTCCCAAGTACTGAGATTACAAGTGTGTGCCACCATGCCCAGTTCAGAATGTATTTTAGACTGATCAAAAGAAGTCTAGAGAAAGATACTGTTGCAAGCCAAGTGCTATCCATAAAATGTTCGCCTGAAGATTCTAAGAAGAAATGGACCACCATCACCTGCTGTCCTGTTCCATGGTCAAAGGAGTCAAGCTCGTTGGGCTGACACCACCCCAGGTGCCTCCCATGATCATCATTTTACAAAGTTTCCAATAAAAAAGGAGCTAGGCATCCCAACATGTGCTCTCTCTTCCTTCTAAGATGGCCCACAGTCTCCCTTGAATGTGTATTTCTCACTTTCCTAAATAAATCTCCTTCTGTAGCTCTACTCTTTGACTTGAAAATTCTTTTCCAACCCATGTCTGCACCATGACAGATAGAACTAAGATTTCAGAGCTCGAATTTCAGAGGGAACAGAAATGTAAGCATGAAGTGGCTCTGAGCATACAGGGTCCTCACCTCTTCCTGCTGAAGGCCCCTGGCTCAGCCCTCTTCCCACCTCTGTCTTTCCTCCATCCCCTGGCGTGCTCTTCCAGTGTTGTGGCTCAAATGCTGTCTGTTTGCTGGTGACTCCGTGCTGGGGTCTCAGATTGCTGTGCACAGTTGTCTACCTGACGCCTCCACTCTAAAGACTCATAGACACTCCAAGCTGAGCTCCGAACTACTCTGCCTCCAATCTCCACCACCTGCATACCAACTCCATCCTTCTATCCCTCAGCCCAAACTGCATAGTCATCCTGAGCGTCTGTCCTTCCACACCCACACCCAGTGTGTCAGGAAACACTGTTAGTTTTACTTTTAAAACGGATCCAGAATCTGACCATTTTGCATAAAACTCCTGCTGCTGCCTCATTGTTCCAAACTATCATCAGCTCCCTCCTTGACTAATGTATTCACCTTCTAAATGGCCTTCTGGCTTCCATCCTTGACTACCATTGATGGCCAGAGTAGTCCTTTAAATACCCAAGTCAGCAGGGTGGTGGCGCACGCTTGTAGTCCCAGTACTTGGGAGGCTGAGATAGGAGGATCACAGGTTCACAGCCAGCCTCAGCTACTTAGTGAGGCACTCCACAACTTAGTGAGACCCTGTTTCAAAATAAATGATAAGAAATAAGGCTGGGGATGTAGCTCAGAGGTAGAATGCTCCTGGGTTCCATCCCCAGTACTGCAAAATAAATAAATAATAAATAAATAAAATACCCAAGTTAGAGCACTTGACACTTCTGCTCACAGCCACCAGTATGTTTACTTTTTACTTGAAATAAAAGCCCAGGTCTGATTCTTGTTTCCTCTCTGGATCCCGCCCCTCTTCTTCCCTCTGTCGGGTCTCTACCAGCCACACTGGCCACATCCCCTCCTTGAAAGCTCTTCTCCAAGATATCTGTATGACTAATTCCTTACATCCATCATGCCTCTGCTTTGTTTAAAGGTCACCTCATCAAGCAAGCCCATTTTATTTACAATTGCCACTTGTGCAGGGTGCAGTGGCACATGCTTATAATCCCAATATGTGGGAGGCTGAGATAGGAAGATTGCAGGTTTGAGGCCAGCCTCAGCAAGTTAGTGAGACTCTCAGTGACTTAGTGAGACCCTCTTTCAAAATGAAAAATAAAAAGGTTTGGGGATGTGACTCAGAGGTAGAATGCCCCTGAATTTAATCTCTAGGACTTAAAAACAAACAAACAAATAAACAAACAACAATAACAACAACAACAAAAAAACTGTACCTGTCTTCACCACTCCCTAGCATCTCTGATCCTTTTTACATGGTACTTACTGTGCTTTTCTCCAAAGCCCTTGTCATGCTCTATACTGTATTCTGTATAACATACTTGCATGTTTTCTGTACTTATTGCTCATGGTCTGTTTATGCATCTTTAGAATGCAAGCCCATGAGGGCAGGGGCTTTTGTTTTGGCCACTGATGTATCCCAGGTACCCAACATAGCTCCTGACACATATGGGAGTCTATAAATACTGTGGGATGAATGAATGGTGGTTCCTGTTTGGGAGAAATTCCACTTTCTGAGAGGGAGGGCCACCACAGCCTGGTAAAGAAGGAAAGGCGGAAAGGAGAGATGAGGTATGCACACAATGGAATTCTACTCAGCCATAAAGAAAAACATGACGTCATTTGCAAGAAAATGGATGGAACTTGAAAATATTATGCTAAACGAGATTGGTCAGTCTCAGAAAGTCAAGGGTTGTCTGTTTTCTTTCATTTGTGGAAGCTAGAAATATAAGGGACTTTATATAATATGAAGAGAAACTAGTAAAAGAGAAGAAAGGGACTGGGGGAGGGCTTGTAAAGGGGAAAGAGGAGGATCAAGAAAGAGAACAGTTAAAACAATACTATGGCAATATATGAAGGTGATATGAACTATCAGTGTTACTAATATGTCAGGGGAGGAAGGGGGTTGTGGGCCAGGCTGCAGAAGGAAATACACCAAGAGCTATGTGCTTGGATATTTATATCACATTGAACTCCACTATGATGTATACTTGCAACACACTAATAAAAGTATAAATTTTAAAATGTGAGAAATGTTTGGAGGGATGTTCCGATGAATGAGGCATCTGGTGAGGGGAATGAGGGTCAATTTCTGTAGGGCTAAAGGGATCAAAGATGATGGGTTAAGGCAAAAAGCTCTCATGGATTCCACTTAAGTTAAAAGTGTGGATTACACCTAAACAGAACATGTGACTGGGAATCCATGTTTTGTGGTGATGATGAGGTAGAGTAGAAGGAATAAAATTTAGGCAGAAAGGAGACAATTGGGAAGGAAAGGAAAAATAGCTTTGTTTCAACAGAGCCTGCTCATCGTAAAAAGCAAGACCTATTCACAATGGGCTGACTCCATTTTGGAAGTCCCTGAGGTGATTTCTCAGAGCTTCATTTGCCTCTCAAAAGGAAGCCACTCACACCTACTGTAAGAAAGACCCTACATCCCAGACTTCCTGTTTCCACTCCTGATAGTCTTACCTGGGTTTTTTTCCCACTTTTTTTTAAAAACCTCAAGGGCAGGGGACCAATAGCCCATGCTGCCCCAAGTTCCGGATTCTCCACCCTAAACCTCCAAATCCAGCCCCTCTCCAAGTGTGATATAAAAAGGAGAGACCACGTGCTCTGGCTCTTTTTTTTCGCCGCCATTGCTCCTTGCCATGCGCACTTTCCCAATTGCGATCCTGGAGACTCCTGAGGTGACCTGTGCCCTTTCCCCTGTATACCTGTGCCTTCCCTTAAAATAAAACTACTGCCTTTGTCCCTATCTGGTGCGTGTTGAAATTCTTTTCACCACGGAGGCCAAGGACCCACGAGAGACACTGTGCTGTCCCACGACAGTGACAGTATGTCTAGGAAAATCTGGAAATCCTAGAGCAGAACCCAGGGATGCAGGATTTTCTAAAGGGACCACAGGATTGGGAAGAAAATCCTGGAGTTCCCATAAGCTTCCCATAACCTAAAGGCAGAAGCATGTGGGTGGAGGGGGCTGAGTACTATTGTTCACATAACCTGCCATCCAGGATACTGGCTGGTCGCTGAGTGCAGGGTCCCAGGCCCATCAAGTGTCAGACCTGGTGGGCCATGGGCTCTGCTTGTTGGCTGTCCCCAGTCCCCAGTCCCCAGTCCCCATGAATATAGTCATGTCTGGGAAATGAGGGCTCTAACAGTGTTTATGGGCTGAAAGTTACAGTTTTTTGTTTTTTTTTAAATGGTACTGGGGATTGAAGCTAGGGACATTCTACCTCTGAGCTACACCCCCAGCCCTGTTTTTTATTTTGAAACAAAATCTCACTATGTTGCTGAGGGCCTTGCTAAGTTGCTGAGGCTGGCCACGAACCTGTGATCCTCCTGTCTCAAGTACTGGGATTACAGGCGTGCGCCACCATGCCCAGCTCTGCAAATTGACTAAGGAGATGGTCTTGGTTATAGACCAGGCCCTCCAAGCTATCCCAGTAGGAGTTTCGGAGAGAATGTCATTTGCTTTGATGCCATATTATCTAACTTTCCCCAGCACTTTACAGTTTATATAGAGCTTTTAAGTAGATGCTCTTATGTGAGCTTCAAAAGCCACTGCTATAAATGTCATATTCCTTTGACAGTTAAGTCTGAGGGCATTTTGGTAACAGAAGTGAGACCCAACAATTTGCCAGTTTTCTGACTTGAAGCCAGCCCTTATTTTCCCTCTTTCCCACCACCCTCCTGCCTCTAGTGGTGGTACATTTGTTCTGTCTGTTCAAAGCCATTAGTTATGTAGGAGAAGGGAGAAAGTACCCAGAAATACGTGTTGGGCCTTTGGACCCCCCCTCTGGTTCCCCCTCACACACTGTGTCCATCTTCTGCCCAGACAGTCCTTCAGTGTGACTTTAAATAGCCAAGACCCTCACTATGGGCAAGGGAATAGCGTGTTAGTGTGGGGTGGGGGAGGCTGGAAGCAGAAGGGGGTGCTTCAGAATGCAAAGGGCGGGCTGAGGAATCATTGCTTATTCAAAAAAAGAAAAAAAAAGACCCTCTGTGATTATTTAAAATGTAAATTATAGAATGTAAAGTTTTAATAAATCTTGGTTGGTAGGAGTACTCCAAGGAGGACATGTGAGATCTGTATGCTCTTATCAAAGAGCATCTGGGCTAAAAGACAGAGGAACTCTGCCGTAGGGCAAGGGGATCTGGCCACATGCAGGAGGCTTGGGTGCCAGCTCCAGGATATGGAAAAGTATTTAATCACTCTGTTACTACCTTTAATGTCAGCAATTTGAGGGTAAGAGGTTTTGTTTTCGTTTTTTCCTGTCAAACTCACAGGGTGGTTAAGACTCAATGAGATAAATGCAAAAGTGAATTGTAAATACAAAAACTATTGTACAACTGTCAGGGTCTGCTTGACTATGGTAGGTTCTTTTCTTATCCTGTATCCTACCTCCATATCCCCCAATATAGCCACTTTTCCTGTAGAAATGTTATATTCTAGTACATATATATGTGTATACACACACACACACACACATACACACACACACACACACACACACACACACACACACACACTTGCTGTTTCTTTGTTTTTCTTTTGAAACACAGTTTGAGATAACAAGAGAGGTTGAGTGCTGTGGATTTGTCCTGGGGCTGCAATGGGTCCTCTTTGCCTTTCTGGGAAGCAGCCTGCTATCCTTCCTGTATTTTCCCACCAAGGGGCGCTGAGTCCCTCTGCATAGATTTTTGTCTGGGTTTGCACTGCTGTCTGTAAAAGGCAGAGCCCACCACTGCTGCTTCTTTCCTGTTACTCTCCCTGTGGTGCCCCAGCACAGAGCACAAGCTCTAAGCACAGAACATTGGCCTTTACTTTCATGGTCTGGAATAGCACCAGGGATACAACTTAGGGTTAATCCAGACTGCAAAACAAGGAGTCTGCTCTGGAAGGGAGGAGGCTCAGAACATTTGTAGGAAGACTTTTTTTTTGTTTTTGGTGGTTATTGTTGTTAATGATCTGAAGATTTACTGGAAAAAGTCAAGGTAGAGTACACACACACACACACACACACACACACACACACAATTCATGAGACAAAGACAACCCACTGTTCTTGGAGACAGAGGGGCAATCGAATCTGGAGCTACAGAGTGAGCAGGAAGGGGGTGAGAGGCTATAGGAGGGGATGTTTGGAAGTGTAATAGCATCCTTCCAAAGTCCATTGGCTGGAAAGGGAGCAGACAGGGGCTTCTAATTAGGAGGAATCAGGCCAATAAGATACCATACATCAGTTCAACTGACTGGAAGGGGGAGAATGCCTAAGGGATGGGGTTGCTCGGTGGATGGCAGGAGTTTCAAACATTTTAGATCAGGACTCTAAAGCGTCTGCTCTATATTGTTATTCAATGGTTCAGTGCATCAAAGGTTTATGCAAACATTATCAAATCTCTTAATTAAGGAAAGATAATGACAAAAAATTAAACAACACACGTTAAAGACTAACCGCAAGAGGGCTTGCCTACAGAAAAAGAGAGAAGATTTAAACATGCCAGGTAACAAAAAGACATGTGCAGAAACTGTAGAAACTGTATAGGAGGAGGCAACTCTTGGGAGGAGAAGGCACAGGAGGCCTTGTAGTGCAGGGCCTGAGGGGTCTGAGCCAGGGAGCCAGGGGCAGGCCACAAAGGGTGGTTTGGAGGAGAGAAAACCCGGCAGTGCACCAGGCAGATCTCTGAGGTGGGTTCTTACGGAAATGTGGCACTCATGTAGTGCCCCTTTCTTCTGCAACACAGAGAAAGGGCCCACCCAGAGATCACCCAACCACCCAGTTCCTTAGTTTTTCCAGAGAAGGGGGTAAAGCAAGCATCAGCACCTGATTGGTTCTCTCCTTCTCTTCCAAATGAGCCTGAAGGGGACCAGGCTGTCCACATGGGCTGATGATGTAAAATTGAAATAGAGCCCATTCAACATGAAGATAAGCAGGCGGTCCTTAGGAGAGGGCAGGCTATGGCTGACAATGCAGGCAAAGCCTAGCCTCAGCTCAGGGTGTTATGCTTTGAAAGAGCTCCTTTCCAAGATGCTACAGGGATGGAAAGGCAACAGCAAGAAGGTCACTGTTCTGGAGGTGAAGGTGGGGGCTAGAGGAGGTTTTGGTCCTGGTCTCAGTGGTGGCCCAGAAGTTATTAACAACTCTTCATTTTTTCACTCCACAATTCACATAGCTGCATCCTCCTATACAGTGTGAGTCATGCCAGGCTGATTTAAAGGGAGAGAGAAGAAGATGCAGCAACCAACACTTAAAAGGAAAGGAGAAGTCCTAATGCGTTCCAAAAATAAAATAATAAATAAATAAATAAAAATAAATAAGAATAAAAAAAAATCTCAGAACAAAGCAACAAGAAAAAAAATCCTTTAAACCAATTAAAATAAACAAATAAAAATGAAATAAAAATAATGGGGTGGGGAGAAGGAAATAAAAATGAAGGACAAAAATAAACCAAAAGAGACAAATGGATGTTAGAGCAGGCACGGACAGTTAGGTTCAGACGCCATGTACTTACGTTTACCTCGGTGATTGCTATATCAACAATGCTACCCACAACAATCAAGGCGTCAAATGTATTCCATGCATCACAGAAATAGTGCTGCATGGGGCAGAGAAGCCGAGGGAAAGAGAGAGAGAGAGGAAGGGGGAAAAAAAAACAAACCAACAACAAAGGAGAAAAACAAAACAAAAGGGAGAAGGGAAATGAAAAAAAAAAAAAGGCATGAAAGAAAGGAGAGAAGAGAAAAAAATGAGAAAAGAAAGAGGTTACGTGGGCATATTAAACACTCTCTTACCACTCTATAGTTCTGGCAGATCAAACCTGGGTAACCTGGTTTTCGAGGCCTGACAAAAGCTGGGTTAGTTCCAAGGTGACGCGGGCTGTGGCCACCTGGGAGGGGAGCCGGGCAGCGACTCCCCACACCGCCTGCTCCCTCGGCTCAGCTCCGTGCTCTGGGGCCCTGCGCAGCGGGCAGAGCTGGGACAGTGGAAAAAAAGGAGGACAAACTCCCACTTTTTTTCCCCACAGGACGACGGCAGGTTCAATAAAAAGCATGACTGGAGGCGGGTAAAAACAGGAAATTAAAAAAAACAAACATAAAAGGAGGTAAAGAGAGAGAGAGAGAGGAACAGAGGAGGCAGAGAAGAGGATGAAGAGGAGGAGGAGGAGGTTTCCTGGGGAGGGCAGAGTAATACTCACATTAGTTTCACTGAGAATGACATCAATTATGCTCCCAATCACGATGAGGAAGTCAAAAACATTCCAAGGATCACTAAAGTAACCCTACATGAGGGAGGGGCAGGCAGGATGGGGATTAAAAAGGAATATTAGACAGACAAGAACAGAGTAACATCACCATCAGAATCACTGTTTGGGCACCTCAGTGTCCCGGCTGGGAGTCTGGAATGCCCTCACTCTGGCAAGGAGCCCAAGAGGAGAGGAAGCAGCGGGGAGGTGTCCAGGCCAACCCTCCTGCCCTGCCTTCCCTTGTTCACACAGTCGCCACCCTGGAGTCCTCTCGCCTCTCCACTCTCCTTCACAGAGGTCCCTTCCACTTCCCAGCAGGAGCAGGGATGGGTGTGGGTGGCAGGGCCCCTGTCATGGTGGTGCAGGGACAGGGCTAGGCTCTCTTTTTAGCCTGTGTTTCCGCATCTCCTACACCCCTAGTTCTTTCCATTAGAAGGTCCTGTCAGGAGAGAGGGGCACAGGTGTGTTCCTTTGGAGGTAAACGGGAGGTGGTCCTTTTGGTGATGCTGAGAATGAAAGAGGCCCCGAACACTGCAGGAATCAGTGCGGCCAGGTTATCTGGGTCCAGAGGTGACTCATGAAAAGCCCAGAGATAAGCAAAGGACCAAATCATTAAAACAGTATCTACAGTAAGCTGGACTCTGCAGATGGAATGAGACTAGCTCTCGTTCCTGCACTCGGCCTGCCCAGATGTCTCCAGGGGCAGTTCTGCCCTGGCAAAGGCTTCTCTAACTGAAAGGCGACCGAGCTGAGACCAGTCTTACAGTCTGGTAATGTGCTGCATGGCTCTGGATAGTGCTTTTGGGGTTGTCTCCTCTAAGCACCCCCAGGTGCCTTTCCCCACATCATCATTCTGATGCAGGGTCTCGCTGAAATGCCACTCGGAGTGAGCGAGGTTATCACAGATTTCCTGGGAGCAGGTCTGATCAGGACATGGGGACACTGGATCCTTAGAAAGAAAGTGGAGCTGGGTGTGTGGTGCACGCCTGTAATCCAGTACTTGGGAGGCTAAGACAAGAGGACTGCAGGTTTGAGGCCAGTCTCAGCAACTTAGCGAGATCCTGTTTCCAAGTAAAAAGGATGGGGGTGTATCTTGGAGGTAACATGTCCCTGGGTTCAATCTCCAGTACCAAACTTTTAAAAAATAAATAAAAAGAAAGGGGGTGAAGCCATGGAGGGGAGACGCTGGCACAGAAGGGGAAGACCAGCATCCTGACCTCATCACTTTATCCCGTCAACATGGCTTTCGTTTTTACCATAATTGGAGAAATAAAGAAATGAATATTCGTGACAGACTTTGGGGGGATACTTGGACAAACCAGTCAACGTAGGCATAGGCTACCCCAGATGCCCTCAGGGTCATCTGCTTGGCGGATGCTTCACAAAGAGCAGATCGGGTTCTTGGGTTTGGATCACTGACCTCCGGGGAGGTGTGGGGCCTAGAGGTGTCTGTGTCTCCATGGGGCGTACAGCCACAGGCCAGGAAACCCCAGGAGCAGGACAGTCAGGTTCCCCAGAGACAGAGCGGAAAAAAGAGCACTGAAGAGACTTGTCTTCTTTAAGAAAGAACATTTGAGTGGAGCGTAGTGGTGTGCCCCTGTAATCCCAGCGGGGGGCTGAGACAGGAGGATTGCAGGTTTGAGGCTGGCCTCAGCAACCTAGCGAGACCTTGATTCTAAATGAAAAATAAAAAAGGCTGGGGGTGTAGCCCTGAGACAGAATGCCTCCAGGTTCAACCCCTAGTACCAAAAAAAGAAAAAAGGAAAAAAAAAAAAAAAGCCAGGCTATTTGCTCTATCGGTGTCTGGGGCGTGTTCTGCACAGGAGAAAAGACAGGTCTTTCCACATGTGCTCAGTAGGGCTGGCACTTTCCTGTGTGTGAGCTTCCTGGTGAGGGGACTCTAGAGGCAAGTGTGAGGTAGGAAAGCGGCAAGGTCGTCGGAGACTCCCAGACCTCGCCCCAGCTCTCCTGAAGGCTGCCAACTCTCGTTTTTATTTTTCACTCCCAAGAGCCAAGCCTGTGCGCTTCCATTTCCTCCTGGCCCCGTCCAGTTCCCTTAGCTTCCCCACTTCCCGGCCACCTCTCTCCGAGGGCTGGAATGGCATGCTGTCCTAGGGTTGTTATTCTTAGAGTGGAGGTCAGGCCACGGGGAAAAGGGCCTCTTGGTTCCCAGGCATTTCTGCCAAAAGAAAACAGACGCCACCTCAGAGACTCCGGACGGCCAGACTTGGGAAGCAGAGGTTGGCGAGGCCGTGGGTCAGGTGAGGTCAGCCTGGGGTCGTGACTCTCTTTTCTGACTATGCCAGAGCCTTTGAGCCAGACAAGGCCTTCTCTTTCCCAGCTGAGTCACAAGCTATGAGAGGAAATAGGGACTCCCCTCCCAGGTTCTCAGATCTCTCCTCCACAGGGCAAGAGGGGAACACTGAATTTGTGGGGGAGGGAGGTAGAGAGGGAAGCCCCCAAACGAACTAGACACATGTGTGCGTCTTACATTTCAACGTGGGAAAATGCTGGGGACTGTCTCTAGCTATGAATGCCATCTTTATGGGTAGAGATCTTTCAGAATAAGAGGGGAGAGAGGTCGAGGAAGAGGAGGGAAAGAAACAGGAACAAGAGTAGAATCCAGGGGCGCCAGCACAAACCTAGAAAACGTGGTAACCAAACATTATTGGGGCGTGGGGGCGGGAGGAGAGATGGGAGGTGGGGAGTCTCCGTGCCGAAGGGAGGAGGGTGAGTTGGAAACTTTTCATCCGCCAGAGAGACCTGAAACAAAACCGGTGAGTTGGCCACGGTCTGCAACACTTCTGAGAGGAGAGAGGGGAAGGAAGAAAGGCGAGAACAGAGCCAAGGCGACATGTTGAAAACCAGACACCTGTACACAGTTAATTCGCTGGCGCGCACCAGGGGAAAGGGCTGGGACTTAAAGGAACCCTGTCAGCCTCCAGGCTGTGCACTCTGCTCACCCTGGGATTCCTCTGAATATGTGTAGACAGGAGAAAACAGGAGACAATTAACTCCTCCTTGATCACAGCCTCTCCTGATCATGGCTCCATACTTCATGGATCAGTCAAGCTCTGTTGGTCACCCTCCCCCTCCCCAGGCTGTGCTGCTAGAGCTTTTTTTTTTTTTTTTTTTTTTTTTGTGGTACTGGGGATTGAACTCAGGGGCATTCTACCTCTGAGCTATACCCCCAGCCCTATTTTTTATTTTTTATTTTGAAACCGAGTCTCACTAAGTTGCGGAGTGCCTCACTAGGTAGCTGAGGCTGGCCGCGAACCCGGATCCTCTGGTCTCAGCCTCCCGAATGCTGGGATTACAAGCGTGCACCACCACGCCCGGCTCCTGCTAGAGCTTTTGAGTGACTTCTTTGTCCTGCAGCAAGCTACCTGGTGACCCTCCAATGGCTGCAGAAACTGACCAGTTCCTTTTTTGCCAAGGGCTCCTGCGGACCCAGCCCTGAGGAAAGTCACACACAGCTGGGATGCAGGTACAGGGAGTATTTCTAGGAGGGAGGACAGAGTCCCTTTAAGAGGCAGCTTTTCACCCTGACCCTCCCCCACCCCTCCCATCTCTCTGTCCCATAGTCCATCAGTCCTTGAAACTGGACCTTGAAGAGGGTTTCGGATCCAGCTTTCATGTCTCTGTTCCCTTTGTTGCCCTCCTCCTCCCACGATTTCAATACCCGCTTCTTCCCACCTGTTCCACACCCAATCCCAGAAACAAAGCCCATGGTGCCATTTTGGTTAACAATCTGTCTGAGGGCCCCACCTGGCCAAATCCCTGTGTGGATGGGGCATGGGAGGAAAACACTTTCCTTACACTCTCTGGAGTGTAAGAGCTTGTTGGGTTTCTCTCTTTCTCTCTCTCTCTCTCTCTCTCTCTCTCTCTCTCTCTCTCTCTCACACACACACACACACACACACACACACACATACACAACTGTTTTCACCGGTTCTACATTTGCTGGAAACGACTGGTAACAGGAGATTGGGGATGTAATAGAGAAGGTGGTGGGAAAAAAAAAATCATAGACATTTTCTCTTACAAAATTAGATTGACTGGGCCCAGGTTCTGATTATCCAAATGGTTGGGAAGTCAGGACTGGTTCAGAAAAAGTTTTCCTGGCTCTCCTTGAAGTGGCAAACCAAACCTCTTACTGTCTGACCTCTCAGAGCCAAGCAGGGTGGGCCATCCAGAGGGGATGATGTCTTCACAGGAAGCCTTTCCCTTGCCATCCCTAAATCCTAGAGGGGGTGGATTTCCCCTTCCAATCCCCAGCCTCAGAATGAGTTCAGAAGATGGGCCTCTGCTCTGGCCAAGGTTGCACGTGCAGCCCCTACCCGGGCAGAATTTGTTCTGATAGCTACTGAACCTCCACTCACTGACTGATGTGGGATGAGCAAAATGTAGATCAAACTGATATTAGCTTCACTAAATTATTTTTAGGGAGGAAAAAACATGGCGCAAAAGCGTCACATGATATATTCCACATGCACGAGAAGTTTGGACTTTCTCCATTTTTCGATTATCTGTGCCCTGATTCAGCTCTGTCATTGGAGATATACTAAATTGAAAGAGGCAGTGTGGTGGTGAAGAGCGTGATCCCCAAAGGTAGACTAGGTTCAAATCCTACTCTGCCACTTATTAGCTGGGTAACTGCATTAGTAAGCTTTCTAGTACTGTGACAAATTAGCTGAGATAATCAACTTAATAAGGGGGAAAGGTTATTTTAGCTCATCATTTCAGAGGTTTCAGTCCATGTTTGCTTGGCACTGTTGCTTTGGATCTGTGGTGTCACAGTACACTGTGAAAGAGACCTATTCACCTCATGGGAGCCAGGAGGAAGAAAGAGAGGAAGGGCCAGTGCCCACCCAATCCCTACACCCCAGTGGCCTAACTCCCTTCCACAAGGCCACACTCTTAAAGATTCCACCACCTCCCTGTTGCACTGTAAGCACTGGCAATCATGCCTTCTACATATTCAAGACCCAAACTACAGTAGTAACCTTGAGCAAAGAGCCTCACCTTTCTCTGCCTTGGTTTTCCCACCTAGAAAATGGGATCAACCATGGGAGTAAGGTGAGGAGTACATCAGACCACAAAGGCAAAGCACTTTAGAGCAGTGCCTAATCTGGAGTACGCTACAAGTAAGTATCAGCTGTGGTCATTATCCACTGGAGTTGATCTGCCTCCCTCCTAGCTAAGTAGGACTTACAAATCCAACTTTGGGTGTGGAACTGAGCAGAGAGAAAAGCAAAGCCACATGTGTAAAAGAAGGAGGAAAGAAGTTGAAGGTTCTAGAATCTTCAGTTCTTTTTTACTCTGGCTCTAGGGCCTTCTCAGACTATCCTCTGGGTCAGTGGTATTAAGATACTCTTGAATGAGACCTGGCTGATACTGTTGGAGATTGGTGATTGTTTGCAGAACATCATGGGTAAATTTTGTTAGACTCAAGTTCATGTAGCCAGTTAACTGTTAGGTCCCTAGGAACTATGATTTGGGCCAGGATCACTCTTTCTTTGGCTAGAGAGCTGGGGAGAGCAATGGGCTGTGGGGTGGGCCCGTCTTAAATCTCTGTTGCTAGAGAGCAACACTGCTGTGGAAGAGGTTATGGGCATAGGCCTTTGCCCTGGAATTCTGGATCCTTAGCACCTCCTCTGCCCAGAGCAGAGGCCTCCTCTGAGATCATCTCAAGGACCACGAGCCTTACAACAGCTTGGTGGTGAGAAGAAAATCTACACACTTCTACTTCCCTGGGATTGCGCTACTTATTCTTAGGAATTTGAAGGTGAAAAGTTACTTCCCTGCTCTTTTTTCTCCTCTCTGTCCCTTCCTGCTCATCTGCATTATCTACCCCAGGTGTATCCAGCAAAGACAAAGTAGAGCAAAGAAGCACAGAGGAGGAAGGAGACCAGGACAAATTTGCTGGCCTCTGATGGGGAAGCTGCCGAGACTTTTAATCTGCTCAGAGGCACCTGCCCTGGGTTGTTCCCTTCCAAGGTTGCACAGAGCACAGAGAGCTGTGGGGGGATCAGAGCTAAGATTAGACAAGGGGCTGTGACACAGAGGAGGAAAGCAGAAAGAAGGGTGAGGAAAGGCTGAAGCTACGAGAGGAAGAGAAGACCCGACTGGGACTTCAGAATCCAAGCGAGAGGCAAAGTACAGAGAAGGGACCTGGAGGGAAAGGCCACTTAAGGTAGACAGCAGAGAAGACGAGGAGGGAGAGGAAGAGAAGGAGGGGGCAAAGAGAGAACAGATGGTGGAAAGTGGGGAGAAAGAAAGCAAGAGGAAAGGCAGGAGAGAGAATGGGAGGAGGAAGAGTAGGGAAAGAGGCTGGGAGTGGAGAAGGGATGGCAAGTCTCCAGAGTTGGGTCCCAGGCCTCTTGAAGTGATATCAGTCAACATGAAACCAGAGGAAGTGGCCAAGGCTTCCTGGTGGAGGCAGGGCCTAAAATAAATGAGGTCTCAACACAGCTTGTGTTGACCTAGTGAAGGGGGTCCTTGAAAGAGGGCAACCCCCTGGCTTGAGTGAGCAAGCATTTGAGAGTAGGTGTGCAAGGTGGTGGCCGAGCAGAGGTGGTTGGTGGTGACCTGTGAGCAGCGGGCAGGGGGCAGGGGACGGGGCGGTGCCCAGCTTCTGGGAGCCCCAATCTGTCCTGGCTCCCAGGCATGGTGTGAGAGGCAGGGATGCTGAAAGAACAGAGAGTGGCCATGGACTCCAGCCAGCAGAAGCAACAGTGGTGGCGAAGCATCAGTGTGTGTCTTGTGGAAGAGCTAGGAGCACACTGGTAACTGACACCAAGCAGAGATAATATCAATTGTAGTACATTAGGATGCCATTTAGACATAACAGCAATCATGGAAATTAGTGGTGTCTAATGGCAAAGGCATAGCTGAGCACACAGCTGCTCGCGGGCCGCAGCCTGGGAGGCAGGGAGGAGTCCTGCTCCTTCTGCCAGCCCCATCTTGTGATGTGTTAATTCAGAATCACCTGCAGGCACCTCTTGCTCAGATAGCTGCTAGGGGACCCCAGGACAAAGGGCAGAAGCAGACCCTTGCCTTGGCGAGAGGAGGCCCCAGGGTGGCGGCAGTGATGGGGGTGGCTCTTATGGTTGTTGGAGGAATACATAGTTTTGGGGGCATGTGTGGTGCTAGGACGGAACCCAGGGCAAGCTAGACAAGTGTTCTACCAGGAAACTATACCCTCAGCACCGCACACTTTTAACTGCACACCTTCTGCTCCTGTATTTCTTTGGAAATAAGTTGTTCCCTCTCCTGGAAAGTTTCAAAGGACTTCATTTATTTATTTGCTCACTCATTTATCTCATCAATACTAGGGGCCTGGAGCTGCAAGTCTGGGGCACACAGACCTGAATCAAACCTCCTAAAGCCCATGAGCCAGGGAGCTGTGGGAGCGGAGGAAACCTGGGGGTTATGAATTAGGCAACTTGGGGGCCTTGGGAGGCTCTTGCTCTGCCTCAGTGGTAGCTGGGTAGATTGGGGGATCTTGCTACTCATGCTGGAATAAATGAGCTGATTTCTGCAAAGAACTCCTCCCAGACTAGGGTGTTGAGTGGACATATCCCTGGAGCAGGGTAGCTGAAAAACAGGAAGAAGGACAGAACATGTCTTCAGGGTGCTGAGGATCATATGGGCCATACGTGGAAAGTCCCCACGGGGTCTGGCACCGAGGAAGTGCCCCCAGCCTTGCCATTGTTACTATTCACCGAGGATGTCCCCAGAGTCACCCCTGGGGAGCGACCTGGTCCTGGCTTTGCTGGCTACCTCCCAGCACTGCCCCACAGCCCCTCACATCACGGAAGGCCCTTCCCACCCCTAACACAGGCAGATCCAGCGCAGCACCGCGTCTCCAGTGTGAGTGGGTTAATGCCACTGCACCCTATAGACTTGGGAATCCCTCTTGTCCCTACAGGACCCTGTGTGTTCCAGTTTCTTTCTCAGTGGCAGGGATGGAGTTGGGGAACCACAATGTACTTTCCCACCAGGCTTTTTTACATGGTGTGAATAATTTTCTGCATTAAATAATTAAATGTAATAGCTAATACTACCCTTCCCACACGAAGGCTTTATGCAAGTCATATAATTATTTTTTATCATTCATGGTAGCTTTAAAGCTTTCAAGCACCAGGCAGAAAAGAAACCTGTCACAATGTTGCAACAATATGCAAATCCCTGGGTACGGGAGCTGTGGCGAGGAGGCCTGTCCCCCACAAGCCCGTTTGTGCCTGTCTGCCACACACTGTGTGTATCGAGGGGCCCTGCAGGCACTCCACAAATAAATAATAATCAAAGTAATGCCGACTCTCCAATTGGGCCGCAAAGAAATAGGCAGGAGCTGTGCCGCACATAGCATGGGCTTCTGGGTTCTGTGCTGATGTTATAGGCTAGGAGGACAGGGTGGAAGGAGGCGCTGACCTCATTCCCAGGGGCCTCTCTTCTATTTCACTCTCTTTTAAGTGACATGCACGTTTTCTGGGCCAAGGGGGTTCCCTTCATGGCGGAAGACACTGTATTTTTTGTTTAGTTTTTGGTATGAGGGATTGACCCCAGGGGCATTATACTTCTGAGGTACACCCCCCGTCCTTTTTATTTTTTATTTTGAAACAAGTTCTTGCCAACTTGGGGAGGGTCTCGCTAAGTTTCTAAGGCTGGCCTAGAACCTGTGATCCTCCCATCTCAGTCTCCCAAGTACTGGGATTACAGTTGGGCACCGGTTTTTCCACTGAAATTCAAGAGGCTGAATAAAGCTGCACCTTAGCCTAAGGCAATGGTTCCAGTGTGGGGAGGGCACTGGCCTCCAGGGGGCCTCTGGGGACTGGTGGGAGCATTGCAATGATTCCTGGAGGTAAAACTGGCATTTCGTGTTTAGTGAAGAGGGACAGGGATGCTAAATGTCCTGCAGTGTGTGGGGCAAGCTCTGCCCAATGAAGAAGTGTGGTGTGTCCCATGTGACTTCTGAAAGACATTTATGTAGGGTGCCATATGCAAATGAGGCTTTTCAGTTATAACTCTGGTTTTTATTCTAAGGTCTCATATCTTGGCTTTTCTATTGTCCTCTACTTCTGTGGGAACTGAATTCTTACTCCTACTAAACATTCCAAGTGCATTATACTTGAGGAAAAAAATATACGTCTGGCATATGTACAGATGTAATTTTATGTCGAGAAAATTAAGAAGATATTATAAAATATTTGTCACAAAAATGGGAGTTTGGGTCTCTAGAAAGGATTGAAGACCATTAAATGACTAAAAGGCTGCCTAAGTTACTATACATTTTTAAAAAAGGTATAAATATTCTTGCTCGCTCTTGAGGTTTATGAGGGGATAATCACATATCCACAGGCAGCAGGACAGCCTTCTGGGCTCTGTCCTGTCCCCATGTCTCCTCCACAGCTAGCTCAGCTCACTCACAGTCTCATCCCACAAAACAGCATTGTCTTCTTCACTTCTTGTTTTGGCCTTCCTGGCCATCAACCTTCAGGCCCCGCCCCTTCTTCCCTTTTCCTCCAGTTTCTTGCCTACTCTCCCCCTTTTCCAGCTTTTCCTCTCCCAGGACAAGGAGGGGTCTAGACAACATTCTTGGACTTTCTACTTCAGGGGCAAATACATTGTGCTGAGCCAAGTCTGAATTTCAGATTTGAACAGCCTATGTAACTTTTTAAACCTGAATATATCTCCGAATCCTCCCTCCCCTTTTAAACTGGTTTCTTCCTATTCCTCTCAAACTTAGCAAACTGTAGCAGCAGTACTACCAATCAGGGACATGCCAGGACCCTCTGAGCCCTCCTCGATTCCTCTTCTCCACCCCCTTATCTAATTCACTGTGGAATAATGTCACGACAGTACACATCTCTCTCCATGTCTACTGAGGTCACCTGTTTCCAGTGGGTTCCTAATGCTTGCTGCTCTCACCCCACAACAGGCCATTCTTCACTAAGCAGCCAGTATGTTGGTTCAGAAATGCAAATCAGACAGCCCCCCATCGATGACCCATCCCCAGCAGCTTCCAAGAGCAGAGCTGACAGCATCCCTTCCTTTGGTCCTGAAGGGTCCCCTCTCCCTGCTCCACACTGCTCTCAGTTCCCAGAGCGAGCTGAGCTGCCCCAACCCCATGGCCTTTGCCCTTGACTCTGCCTGAAGTGCTCTTCTTCTGCCTCCTTTTCAACTTCCAAGACTCAAACTGGTGCCTGACCTAGAGCAGGTGCCTCATCTCCATGCTCTCCTGGGTTAGTGTGTTACCCCATCACAGCATGCACCCCATCTGGAACCTCTTTGCTAGCTTGTGATGTCTCCTGTGCCTGGTGCCCTGGTACTGTGAGCTCTATGGTGCCGTGGCTCAACATCGTCACTGAGGGACTTAGTAGCTATTTAGAGAGAAAAGATGGAGCTAGGCACAGTGGTGCTCTTGTATAATCCCAGTATTTCGCAGACTGAGACAGGAGGATCACGGTTTGTGGCAGGTCCTAGCAACTTGATGAGGCCCCCAGCAACTTAGTGAGACCCTGTTTCAAAATAAAAAATAAAAAAAGTTGAGTGTGTGGCTCAAGAAGTAGAACACCTTTGGGTTCAATTTCTAGTACCAAGAAAAAGGAAGGAAGGAAGGAAGGAAGGAAAGAAGGAAGGAAAGAGAATATGGATAAGTGGAAGTATGGAGGAGCACATACCAGATCAATATAAAGAAAGATCCCAACAAAGCTGCCTTGAGAAATAAGAAGTCTCCTATTGCAGGAAGCAGGGCTGTGTAGAGATTTCTGCATGGATGGAAGATCAGTGATCGTAATGTTTTCTGACATTAACATTCTGATTCTTTCCTTTTCCTTGTTTTTCAGCTCTCTACTTCTTCATTCCTTCCTTCATGCACACATTTGACTTTCACAGAATGCTTCTCACGGGACACAGAATGCATACAAAACAGTTCTTGTCCTCAAGAAACTCAGCAATTTGCTTGCAAGTCTTTCTATTGTAAGTGGCTGCGCGCGTGCGTGCGTGTGTATGTGTGTGTGTGTGTGTGTGTGTGTACCAGAGAGAGAGAGAGAGAGAGAGAGAGAGAGGTGCATGTGAGGCTATTGCTTTAGTTTCCTGAGCCCACTTATTGGGTGATTGCCTCCTCTCATGAAGGGCTCAGGGTGCAGCTTAAGAAAACCTACTGCCCTATTGGCATGCACACTCCTGAAAGTACCTACCAATTAAGGTTTGGAAAGGACATACAGAGGGCCTGCACCAAGAGGGGCCAGAGACACGACTGTGGAATGAGAGGTAAATGGGAGGTAAGAACCCTTCCAGGAGGTAGAAAGACTTGGGAATGAGCACTGTCACTTGAGGATGGCTTGCTTTCATGTCTCTTATTTCCTTATACGGAAGAAAACTAAGATTTTCTGAGGACCCACGGAGTGCACAGGGACAACCCAGCCTGGTCACATTTCTGGCTCCAGTAAGGGGTGTAATGGAAAGTGTTTAGCTTTTGAGTCTCCTAAACCTGCATTAAAACCTCAGGATTTTTATGAAGATTAAATGAATTAATACTTGTTAGAGTGGTTAGAGCAGTGTGGAATACATAAGAAGCATGGTATTAAGTATTTCTTACAAACAAATGACAACAAAAAACTACCCCTGCAATCTTGCATGTTACACAGCCTTTCTCTGACCTTCCGGTTCCCGAGATATAAAATGGGAGACTGCAGTACTTGTATGGAAGGAATGAGATAAAGCAAGTAAAACATGTAGCTAATTTGTGGTGAATGTTACTTCCTCCCCTCCTTAGTTTACACTGCGGCTTAACCTAAGGTGTAGGAACTGATGCAAAATGGGTCTAAGTGTTTACTGATGGGTTTATTTTTTTATTTTTATTTTTATTTTTTGTGGTACTGGGGATTGAATTCAAGGGCATTCTACCTCCGAGCTACACCCTCAGCCCTATTTTCTTTTTTATTCTTTATTTTGAAACCGAGTCTCACTGAGTTGCGGAGTGCCTCACTAGGTAGCTGAGGCTGGCCGCGAACCCGGATCCTCTGGTCTCAGCCTCCCGAATGCTGGGATTACAAGCGTGCGCCACCTCGCCCAGCCCCTGATGGGTTCTTTTAGAGCTGCAATATGGATACCAAGTGAGGCAGTAGGTTTTGCAGCAATGAATGAGATGGTAAACTGGGGAGTCTACAAGACTCAAGAGAGATGTCTTTTTTTTTTTTTTTTTTGTGGTACTGGGGATTGAACTCCGGGGCATTCTACCTCCGAGCTATACCCCAGCCCTATTTTTTATTCTTTATTTTGAAACCAGGTCTCACTAAGTTGCGGAATGCGTCACTAGGTAGCTGAGGCTGGCCTCGAACCCGGATCCTCTGGTCTCAGCCTCCCCAATGCTGGGATTACAAGCATGCGCCACCATGCCCGGCTAAGAGAGATGTTTTTAAAAGTCAAACTGGGCACCTCTGGTTCACCAGCCTGCTTTGTATTCACTATTGCACCTGGGTACCAAGCACACTGCTCAGTATGTTGAGTGCTCAATACAATATTTGTAGGATTGTTGGGAATAGTGGTCTGCAGCAAAACATTAGCCAAATGGCATACAGGCAAAAAGTTCTTGAAATAAATAATATGAAACATGACAAGGCCTATGCAGCAAAGGGAGGGAATAGTGAAAAACTGGGCTGAAATCTGGTGAAGCCCAGGAGTGAGCTGCGTTAGTCACAGGAAAGGGTGAGTGCTCATTTAAGATGTTCATAGCATGATTGATGCTGTGTCTTACACAATTGAACTTGATGGATTCATTAAGATGAGCCCTGAGATTATATTATGCTGTGCTATGGTTTGATTGTGAATGTCTCCCAGAGGCCTATGTGTTAAGGCTTGGTCTCCAGCCTCTGGTGCTATTGGAAGGTGGTAGAACCTTTAGGAGATGGATCCTAGTGAGAGGAAGATGGCTCACTGGGGGCCTGCCCTTGAAGGGGATATTGGAATCCTAGTCCCTTCTCCTTTCCCTTTCTCTTTCTCTCTCCCCCCTCCCATTTTTTTCTGTCCTGGGATTGAACCCAGAGGCATTCTACCTCTGAGCTACACTGCCAGCCCCAACCCCTTTTTAGAAGAGGGTCTCCCTAAGTTACCGAGGATCTCACTAATTGCCGAGGCTGGCCTAGAACCTGCGATCCTCCTGTCTCAGCCTCCCAAGTACTAGGATTACAGGTGTGCCCACCATGCCTGGCCCTCCTTTTTTCTTTCTCTTTTGCTTCCCAGCTGCCATGAGGTGAGCAGCCTTCTCTGCCATATGCTTCTGCCATGATGCACTACCTCTCCACAGGCCCAAAAGCAATAAGGTCAATAGACCATGAAGTGACGCCTACAAAACTGTGAGTCAAAATAAGCCTTTTCTCTTTTTAAGTTTATTATCTCAGGAATTTATCATAGTGATGGAAAAGAATCTAACACATGGCATGAGGTAAAAATCTGGCTGAAAAGATAGAATAAATGACCTCAGAATGAGAGATGACAGAACACCAGAATTGCAAAAGGACTTGTTTTTAAAGGATTATGGATGAGAGGAGCACAACAAGGCTGGAGGTGATGTTCCTTTTGCACTGAGTTGGGTGGCTGGGTGCTGAAGGTTCTGGGATCTTGCTGGGCTTCATTTGGGTGGCCCTGGCCGGAAGCCTCAGTTACTTTGTAGACATGACCTAACTCAGTATCACCATGGTGTGCTAAGCCAGTCTCCCAATTTACAGGGAAACTGAGATATGGAGGAAACAAGTGCTTGCACAAGCCTCCTATCCCCTTTCTGTTCACTCATTCAAGGTGAAACTGTGGTGGGATATAGGCTTCCTGGTTCTCAGTCTACCAGACTCTCCTCTCATAGTGCAATCTGGGGGCAGCAGATGATTAAGCAAAGAAATAATGCAAAAATTGCTTAGCAAAATCTAAATCCTCACAAAAATTATTGCATCATGCAGAAATGTATGGCTAACTTGAAATTGTTGGAAGAAGGCAATTACTGGCGAGTGGTGCAATTACAGATGGAGAGGAAGTTGCAGAGAAAGTAGATTTCAGCTGGCAATGTCATTATCTGGTAAAAACAAACCAAACCTCCAGAAGATTCTCAGCTTCATAAATAGGAAATGCCCAATTGCATCCTTTTCTACCATCATATCACTCTCCCTTCCCTTCTCCTGGTCTTTTACTGGGCTCTAAATAGAGATCTGAAATTTCTTCCTATAGCCCCTGGAAGAGTATGTGGGAATCAGAGTCTCCTGCTCTCCAGGAGGGCTGGCATGGGTCTGATAGCATAGTGTCCACAGGGTCCTCCTGGCCCCTCAGGCTGCTGTACTGGTATACTTAGTGGGATTCTAGACCTGCCAATCTCCTCACTACATCTGCCCGGTGTGTCCCAGGGCTCCTGTGAGCTAGCTTTGGGCCTTGGTAGCACTTGCCAGATTGCTCCTCTGCTAACCTGCAGCTTCTCTGACCCAGGCCCATGGATACTCTTCTACTATGGTTCTATGTCTGTCACGGTGGCAACATGCAGGAGCCTGTCCTTTTGTATGCCCTTCATTTGCCACCCCTGGGGTACAGAAAACATGTCTGGTTGTTATACTTCAGGTTAAGAGTCTAGCCTGTGTAGGAAAAGCTGGTTTAAAAAGCTGTGTAGGAAAAGTTGGTTTAAAAAAAAAAAAAAGGCAAATGTGCTATATTTGACTGGGGGATGGAGGTTGCCCTCTTGACTTCTCTACCTGCGTGGTGAATGTCAGGACCCTTTCTTGGGAGCAGCTCAGTCATGAGAAAGAAAGCACAACACCTAAACCAGTGGGCCCACAGCTGAACAATGTGGACCCTCAGCCTCAGAAGCCCCCTTGGCATCTGCAGGGTATGGAGACCCCCAGAGATGTGACCACAACATCTTCAGGGTCATGTTGGCCCTTTAAGGTGAGAAGCACTGAGACATGGACAGAGGTGGCAGAGTAGACTGAGGACCTAGGCTTCTGAGTGTCTTTGCTAAAGCTTTCCATGGTTGCCCCCACTTCCCCCCCTCCAGCCTTCCTTCTGCCTGTGCATGTGTGAACTCAGCCTCAGCCAGCTGCCATCTGTCCCTTTGCGGGGACACAAGCTCAGTGAAAGAAAGTCAGCTGGTGGTGACCTCTTCCATCTTGGCCACACCCTCAGGATATCCTCGCATGCTCCTCCCTTTGGTGGGCCTGTGCCCACTCATGTCATTCCCCAGAGCAAAATTTCTTCCTAAGAACAATGGAGTATGCAGAGAAAAGATTGCTCCGGAAGCCACTGGAAGCCCCAGGACTCTCTGCACCACACAGCTGTCCTTGGATATAAGAGGAAGACTGCTTTTGTGCCTGGGAAGCCCAAGGCCACCAAAGCCCTCTCTCAGGCTCAGAGATTTTCAATGGCAGGCAGGTCTGGGCTTGAGAACTCCTTGGTGCCGATCACTTGGTGGACCATTCAAGAGCCTCCTGCCTTGCGTCCTTCCCAAATCTCAGCCACTTTGTACGTCGGTGAGATTGGAGCAAGGCTGTAACCAGTGCTGCACTGTTGAGAGTAACCCCCGGAAAGAGTATGCTCTACTCCACGGCCCTGAATAGCTTTGATTCTGGTAGCATCCCTTCAGCCAGGCCTCCTGCTAGTTACGATTCATCTCTCATTCCCAGTGTGGGAGGCTCATGGATGGACTCAGGATGATGGGTTAGGATAGGACGAGATGGTTCTTTGTCAGTGTCCACCATTGCTGGGTAGGAAACTTGGGACCGCCCAGGCACATCCTAGTGGGTGGCCCTGAAAGATATGCTGTGTGGCTCCCTTTTTTCCTGCCCTTCTTGCCTTAGGTAAAGGTCACTTTGGAAGTGTGTGTGTGTGTGTGTGTGTGTGTGTGTGTGTGTGTGTGTGTTACTAGGGATAGAACGCAGGTATAGCTCTCTCTGAGCTATACCTCTGACCCTATTTTATTTTTTATTTTGAAGTAGGATCTCACTAAGTTGCTGAAGGTCTTTCTAAGTTCTAAAGCTAGATGTAAACCTGCATTCCTCCTGTCTCAGCTTCCCAAGTACTAGGATTTCAGGTATGCACCACTGTACCCAGCTCGATGTGAGATTTTTAATTGGGATTGTAGTAAATCTATGGATCAGTATGAGGAGAAATGACATCTTAATAATATTGTGTTTTCCAATTCATGAACAAATCTCTCCACTTTAGTTTTTTTCCAACTCCTCTCTATAAAATTTTATAGTTTTCTCTGTAGAAATCTTAGTCACTTTTTGTTAGATTTATTCCTAGGCATTGGTCATTTTTTCAGTGCTTATCATAAAAGATATCTTAAAAACATTTTTTCCTTTGTTTGCTGATAAATTTTAACTCACGATAAGAGGACAATTTGACTATTTAGTTACCTTCAGACCATTCCAACCCAAACTTTCTCCTGCTGACCAATTTGGCTTTTCATAATCATGTAGGACCCAGGTCTCTCTAGGTAGTTATCTTCTACTTCCAGGGAAGAAATTTCCTCTGGCTCCATACTAGGTATTCAAATCAAGAGTACTATTCTACTTTCTTCAGAGCATCCCCCCAGAGTCCTAAGGTTTTGTGGGGGGATAGACTTTCTCCAAACTAGTTTATATTCTGCTCTAGGCTTTTATTTCCTCCTCCTCCTCCTCCTTCTCCTCC